>JAJPUD010023487.1:0-19916 GCA_023553655.1 Myrmecobius fasciatus
TTTTCATATAAGTTCCATGAACCCCTGAGAAAAAAAGTATACTCCCTTCTATCTCCATTCAATTTCCTTCAAAGATCTATCATACCTAACTTTTCTAACCTTTTGTTTATCTCCCTAACTTCTTTCTTGTTTATTTTGTGGTTTGATTTATTTAATTCTGAGAGAGCAAGGTTGAGATCACCTACTAGTATAGTTTTACTGTCTATTTCTTCTTGCATCTTTATTAGTTTCTCCTGTAAAAATTTGGATGCTATGCCACTTGGTGCATATATGTTTACTATTGATACCGTTTCATTGTCTATGGTACCCTTTAGTAAAACATATTGTCCTTCCTTATCTATTTTAATTAGATCTATTTTTGCTTTTACTTGATCCAAGATAAGCATTGCTACCCCTGCTTTATTTTGTTCACCTGAAGCATAAAAGATTCTGCTCCAGCCCTTTACCTTCATTCTGTATATATCTCTATGTTTTAGATGTGTTTCTTGTAAACAACATATTTTAGGATTCTGGGTTTTAATCTAGTCTGCTATCTACTTCTGTTTTATGGGAGAGTTCATCCCATTCACATTCACAGTTAAAATAACTACATCTGTATTTCCTGCCATCTTATTTACCTCAAGTTATGTTTTTCTCTTCCCTTTCCCCTTTCTCCCTTCCCCCCTCCCCAGTATTTTGTTTTTGGTGACCACCTCCCTCTAACAGTCCTCTCCCCTTTAGAACTCCTCCCTCTTTTTTACACCTTTCCCCTAGTTCTTCTATTAGTCTATCAATTTCTTTTCCTCCTTTCCCTCCTACTTCCCTATAAGGAGGGCCAAGTTTTACTTTGAAGACAAATGTGTCTGATATACTCTTTTAGAGCACAATCTAATAAGGGCATGATTTACACAATACTCATCACCCTCCCTTCTTTCCCTCAATTATATTAGATTTTCAATGTCTCTTCATGAGATTTTGTGTATTTTAAGTCCTTTTTTTTTACTTTATTTTACCTCCTTTCCCTTTATTTTACAGTATGATATCCCTTCCACCTCTCATTTCTTTTCCATTATTATAAAAGTAAAATCAAATTATACCCCCATTCTTTAAGTATAACTATAGTAGAAATATAGTTCTCAAGGGCTTTTTCTTTTTTACCTTTTTATGATTCTCTTGAGTTCTCTCTTTGGAGGGCAAATTTTTTGTTCACATCTGGTCTTTTCATTAGAAATAGGTCTAATTCTCCTGTATCAATGAATGACCATTTTGTTCCTGGAGGATAATGCTCATTCTAGCTGGATAACTTATTCTTGGCTGTAATACAAGTTCTTTTGCCTTTCAGAATATCTGATCCCAGGCCCTTCGATCCTTCAATGTGGAAGCTGACAGATCTGATGTAATTCTGATTACAGTTCCTTGGTAATTGAACTGTTTCTTTCTAGCTGCTTGCAATATCCTTTCCTTGGTGTGACAGTCCTGAAATTTGGCCACGATATTCCTTGGGGTTTTAATTTTGGGGTCTCTTTCAAGGAGTTGATCAGTGAATTCTTTCAATGCTAATTTTGCCTTCTGATTCTAAAACATCAGGGCAATTTTCTTTCATGATTTCCTGGAAGATAAAATCAAGGTTCTTTTTTTCATCGTGGCTTTCAGGGAGCTCAATAATTCTTATATTGTCTCTCCTGGATCTGTTTTCCAAGTCAGTTGTTTTTCCTAGGAGGTATTTCATATTTTCTTCTATTTTTTCATTTTTTTTTGTTTTTGTTTGACTGATTCTTGAAGTCTTATTATCATTCACTTCTATTTTTCAATTTTAATTTTTAAAGTATTATTTCCTTCAATTATCTTTTTTAGCTCCTTTGGTAGCTGTCCAATTGAATTTTTTGGTTCATTGAATTCTTTTTCCATTCTGCCAATTTTATTTTTCAGTGAATTGTTGTCTTTTTCCAATTCAACAATTTTTATTTTCCAGTGAATTGATGATTTTTTCCAATTCATGATTTTTATTCTCCAGTAAGTTGCTGACTTTTTCTATTTCACCACTTTTGTGTTCCAGTGAGTTGGTGATTTTTTCCATATCATCAATTTTGTTTTTCAGTGACTTGGTGTCTTTTTCATATCTCTGTTGTAGGGCATCATATCCTTCTTGCACTGATCTCAATTTATTTATCCATTCTTTTTCTAGCTCTCTTTTGAGATTCTTTATGCAATCTTCCAGGTAAGCCTTGTATATGGGGACCAACTCATGTCTGCCTTTATGGCTTCCTCGGGGGTTTCCTTCCCTTTAGGAACCTCAGAATCTTGGGTCTGCCCTTCTTTATCTCCATAAAAGCTGTCTATGGTGAGCGCTCTCTTTTGCTTCTTGCTCATGTTTTTGATTTTGAGGTCTGACTCCAGCACATACCAGTAGCCTTTTCAATTTGGCCTGGGGCAGTTCACCGAATTGACTTCAGGTGTGAGGCTGGTCAGGCTAGATCCACACTAGGACCACGCTTTCAGCTGCTCTCAATCCCCCCTTTACCAAAGGCAGATCTGCCAAAGCACCTGCCCACAAGCAGAGCAAAGTGGCCCAGGCATCTCCCGGGGGCTTCCTGCGTGCCTAGAATCCGCTGCTCTTTCCCAGCCCTGTCTTCTGCTCCAGCTGCACTGGGGCGACAAGCAGCCAATCCCTTGCCCCGTCTGAGACTGACCTTCTCCGGGGTTCTTTCAAAGGAAATTTTTGATAGAAGTGCGTTGTTCTCCAAGTGTTTGATGGAGCCCTTACTCCAGAACCAGTTTGGAGGCTTAATTTATTCGGGGTCTGAGGGAAGATCCGAGGAACTCACAGAGAATTATGTCTGCAGTTCACCATCTTGGCTCTGTCCACCTTGGCTGATAATTCCTGAAGCTGCTGCTATCATTATTGCTTCTATTGAATATGTACAGAGCTTTGGACAGGCTGTATGTTACTTATTTCTCTGATTGACCTACTAAGTTTTTTGTTGTTGTTGTTGTTTTGTTTTGTTTTGTTTTTTGTTTCTGTTTTTCTTTTTCTTGTTTTAGAAAATGTCTCATCTTGATTTTTTGTTGATTCTGCCATGCCACAATTCAATTTAAGTTATTATTTTAAAGTTTATTGGATGGGAATAACTGGAGTATTCAGCTAGGTGGCTGCCCCTCATTCACCATCTTGGTTCAGTCTCCTTCTAGGTTACTTTTCCACCTTGTTCTCATTCAGGTTCCTTCCTGCACCTTGGATACTTTGTCTTCCCTGAGGGCAGAGGCTATATTTACCTTTGCTTTTATTATTCGTGTTCCCAGTGCTTGGTACATAGTAAATACTTAATTGCTTAATCAATTCTAGTTCAATGTAACCTTTACATAAATTTCTAATTGAAAAAATCCATTAAAAATTCCTTTATCTGAGCTGTGATATGGGTATACATCATGTGTGTCTCCATGGCACATTTTTCTTCTTCCTTATCCTCTTCATCCTTCTTTTTTCTTCTTGTTCTGGCTCTTATTCTTATCCCCTTTCTTCTTCTTCTACTACTTTTTCTTCTGTTCCCCCTATTCTTCTTTTCTCTCATCATCATCATCATCATTATCATCATCTTCTTCTTTTTCCCTCAATCTTTCATTTGATATTTAATTTCATATTTATCTTCTGTTACAATTCCTTATTAAATAGGTTGTACAGAATTTTATGATAAATTATTCCCCTTGACAGAAAAAAATACTAATAAAAGTGAGGTGAGCATCTATTCCTTCTTAATGCCTTCAATTATCATTCCCTCATTTACCCTGAGTAGTAGTCTTGTTGATTCTTTGATGTCCAATATAGTTATACACATACACACACACACATGCACACACATACTCACATACAATATAATTATATACACACATACATATATATCTTTTCATTTTGTTGTTGCCTTTAGTTTCCTCATCAGCTTCAGTCAATTCAAAAATTTAGGTCATCTAACATGATTTTCAAAGGACCCTCTTGAATTTTGTATTTATTCCTCATTACCCAGCTTCAACACCAATTTTTCTATTGAAACAGCATGTCTTAAGGGAATTGAACTAGTGAAAAAAATAAATCTAAGATATTTTCTAACAAGTCAGGATCCCCAACAAACTTTATGGGTTGTATTTTGAGAATGAGAATTGAAGTATTTTTTTTGATTGTGATCACCTATTGCAAATTACAAAAGCACACACACAGAATTGGACATCAGTGATTTTATACTATAATCCATAACTATAGGACATCTAGCAAATATTTCTCTACCCTTTACTTAAAGAATTCAAATATAAGAAACATTATTCAGTTTTTAAATACTTCTAAATGTTAGATATTAAGACTAACACAGTCCACTATATAACTTACATGCTCTTAGTTATGTCTTCTTGGCTCAAGCAGGAAAATGTTAATTCATCTTCTATGTGACATCTGTTAAATACTTTGAAATAGTTGCCACACCCTCAGACCTTCTCTTCTCCAGGTAAAACGCCCAATTGCCTTCAAAATGCCTGCCAAAATGCCTTCAAGATACTTTTTCATCCTAGCTGTCTCTCCTTGGTATGTTTTTCAGCTAATCAATGTATATCCAATACTCTAGATTTATTTAATAAGCAGTATTTTGTTTTAAAGCGGGAAACTGATGATGTATGTAATTTTTAGCATCTATTCCAATTCAACTTTTTTCAAAGAAAATCAAAATATCTAGTCTTATGAAGACAACTTAATGAAGGAAATTAGTTAGAAACAAAATATTTATTTTGTGTTGACTAGATGGAAGACACTTTAAAATAATAAGACACCAGCAGTTGAGAACACTAAGAAAAGAATTTTCAGACTAGCTAAGATTTAATCCAAGTCTGAAATAAGATATAAAAAGTGAAGGAGAGATGACTGGCCAGAGAATTTCAAGTTTGGGAGAACTTGAATGCCAGAATCTTTAGTGCAAGGGGGAGAATAAAGTATAAAAAAGATTAGAAGGGTGGCAATGTATTGTATTATGAGGTTTAAGTCTAAACAAAGGAATATATGTTTGATCCTGAAAGTAATAGAAAGATGCCTGCATTTATTATAGAAGGGATTGACATGATCAGACCTATAATTTAGAAAAACCACTCCAGTAGCTGAGTGAGGGATAGAGTGAAGTGGGAAGGAAAAAAAAATTTTCCCTGAGGTTTCCCTGAAGGAAATACAAAGGATCTTTGACAGTAAGAATGGATAGTCAGGGCTCACTGAAGCTATTGAATCAGCCAAAGTGAAAGTTACCTAATTGCTATCTCTCTGAGCTCTGTCTCTATTTGCAGATCTTGGCTTGGACTTAAAGTATATCTTATCTTAGCTGCATATATAGAATGATCCTTGGATGATACCCTCAATTTTGACTTTTAGCTGTACCTTACAGTAACATACTTTATTATGTTGATTTGCTCCTGCTTAACTATCTGATTATTTCATTACTTTTCACTAAAGTTTAACCACACATACCCACCCAGGGATCAAAACCATTCAGTTGTCAAGTTTTGTTGGTGTTACCTCTACTACAGAGATTTTGCATCCATATGCTTCTTCCCACTTACAGCACAACCATCATCATTCTACCCTAATTGCCTTTCCTCTAGGCTATTGAAACTGCATCCTTAATGATCTCACTAAATGCAGTTTCTTACCTCACTAAGATATCCTCCTCCTCCCAGAAAACTCTGTGTTATCTACTCTACTTAGATATGCTTCTTTACTTCACCTATACACAAGCAACCTAGGCTCTGTCCCTTAGTTTTTTGTTCTGGTGAGTTTTTGCCTTTTCTTACTAGGGCTAGAGTCTCCAAGTCATATTCTGGCCCATTCTATATTTATTATTATTATTATTATTTATGTTATATCATTATTTTATATTTAATATTATATTAATAATATATTATTATTATTTCCCCTTCCCCTTTCCACCTCTCCTTATGTATTGTGTTTTGCTATTTGAAGGTAAGCCACTTGATGTCTGTAACTAACAAAACTTTTTGTATGCGTATCTCTAGCACTTAGCACAGTCCCTGGCACATATTAAGCATTTAATAAATTCTCTGTTTCTTTCTCTTACTATCTCTGTCCTTGTCTCTCTGTTTCTGTCTGTCTCTGCCTCTGGCTCTGTCTCCAAGTTTTTTTACAGGGCCAAATACACATCTATCTGGCTACAAAATCAATATTTCAGATCTGAATTTATTGTACCTCCCCAAAAAAACTGAGTAGCTCTTTTGTTGAACTGAGTAAATTAATTCAAAAGAAATTAAGCATTTACAATGAGCTAGGTACCAGGATGAAGATTATAAATACTAATAAAAATAGGCAAGACATTCTGTGTCCTCAAGGAGCTTATGTTCTAATAAGGGAATTCAATACACAAAGAAAATACAAGGAGAAGTGGTTTGGGAGTCAGAGAAAATGATGATTTGAGTCAAAGGGCAAATAATTGACAGTCCTGACATTGGAAAACATTCCAATCTACCTTTTCAAGCTCTTCATACACTAATCTCCCTTTCACTCCAATTTTCTGTCAGACTTATTGACCATCTTAATCCACATTGGAATAAGCTGTCCCCATATTTGAAAGGCTCTCCATCTTTACTTCTACCTCTAAAACCTCCTGGAGCTCTTTAAGATTCAGTTCAAGTACTACCTATACCAAGTTGCCTTTGGTGATGTCCCACTAATCAGTTGTTAATTATCTCTTTTAACATATATATATATATATATACACTTTCTATTTATCTATATACATATTTATACATAAATGTAAAGTGCAAGTTTTTAGAGGGTAGAGACTGCATAGTATTTGTCTTTATAGTTCCAGAAGCTAGATAGCTTCTATTGCAAGGAAGATACTTCAAAATTATTGTGCAATGCTATAGATACAAATATGTTGACTCTACCTATGGTTGACAAAACCTGCTGGTACATTCAATATGACAATAAAGAATTAGATTTGTCCAGGACTCTCCTCTTGGAGATATTTGACTAAGACTCACACAATGTTTTGTTGGCAATGAAGAATGAACCTTGGAATATATTTAGTGGGTAGTATTATTACTTACTTTGAGCAAGATCTATCATAACAAATATATCAGAAATAAATGGAGTACATCAAATGAATCTTAATGATAAAAGGACTTGTCAATATCCTCTTCTTAGTCACCTTTCTAGAATTAAAAAAAAAGTTTGTTTTATTTCAGACTCTGACCTTCTGCAAATCAGGCACAATTTATCCAGTTAAATGGAATGGCAGGATCATCTCTGCCTATGTTTTAAAACCATCCCCATGGAGCCAAACATAGTTACTAGCAATCATCATCAGAGGAAAATATGATATAAAGCATAAAAATATGAATTCTAAAAAATAAATATCACAGCCTTAAGTAGTGGTGATCTTTGTGAGTGAGTAAAAGGTACTTATGACTAGCATTCAGACTCCTCCCCTTCCTTCAGGAGTTTGTTTATTTGATATTGTATAATACTTGGAGCAGAGCCTGAATTCATCTCAGTGTGTCTATTTCTGTGACTATGCTTTTCATAAGCTATATAATTTTAAATCCCCATCTTGAAGGAAAAGATAAGTAAACCACCACCCAACACATGTTGTAATTTACCTATGGGGACCAAAGTACATCCTATTAGGATGAAGCATCAGCATTTCCTAGAGTGGAATACAATTTCTTTAGGTGATATGCCATTATCATTAATGATATTATTTTGATAATGATAATATTCATTATCATTAATCAAGTGATCCTTTAAATAAGAAAGTCCTGATATAACATACTTTGTTTAGGTAGGAGAGTGACTGAAAATACTAGTAAGAATAAATTGAAGGCAGGGGTAGCACAGTAGATAGAGCACTAACCTTGAAGTCAGGGGGACTTGAGTTCAAATTTGACTTCAGACACTTAATACTTCCTGGCTGAGTGACCCTAGGTAAGTCATTTAACCCCAATTACCTCAGGGGGGAAAAATAAATTGAAGGCAATGTAGAGCAAGAAAGTTAACTGGGGTTTATCCTATTTTATATCCTTCATTGACTTGGATATTGGAGCCCATAGAATTAAAAGATTTACTCAAGATAACTTATTTGATCAAGGATAGTAGGATGACAATACAAGTCTTCTGAGTTTCCACATGCTGTTAATTTTTTAAATAACTTTTTTCTTGAGTAGATGGAAAATATTTTTGACATTTAAAATTGTTTTTCAAAATTCCAAATTTTCTCCTTTCACACCTTCATGATTGACAAGTCAAATACTTTGTTATAGATAATATAGATAATAACCTTCATGCACAGTCATACAACACATATTTTGCGGCTATTTCTAATATGCTATGATACTTCTCATAGTTAATCCCTTATAAAGTATGATTTCAGAGGCAATATGAGCACTTCCTTGAATATTTTCAAAAGTCTACTGATAGGTTGTTAAATATTACATCAAAAGTTTTGTCCACAACTATTGCTGTGAAAATTAAAATATATTTACTATAGGTTAGTCAAAAAGTCATATAACTTGCTTTTAAATTTTAAAAGTATTCTAAACAAGCACCAAATAGAATGATGCTTGTATTTTTTTTTTACAATTGTACCATTTGCCATGTTTGTTTTTATTTATTCATTTATTTTTGGTGAGGCAATTAGGATTAAGTGACTTTCCTAAGATAGATGCTAAGTGTCTGAGGCAAAATTTGAATTCAGGTCCTGCTGACTCCAGCATTGGTGTTTTATCTACTGAGCCATCTATCTAGCTGCTCCATTTGTCATATTTAATAGTCTATTACATACAAAGTATTGTTTCAGGCACTGAGAATAAGTGACAAAAATGAAGCTGACTGCTATCAATGAGTTTTCAATCTTCTGGAATAACATAAAATTAACTTGAATTTTTTTTATTATTTTCCACATGTGAATATAGAAATATTTCATATCTCTAGCCAGAGAGACATATTTATCTTTTCTGCCTCTTTTATTGGGATGATTTCATGTGAAAAGATAGAAGGAAAGAGTACATAATTGTTTATATTTTGTGTTCAACTGGTCACTAAAATTATCTACAGGCCAAAATATTAAGTCTCAGTTCACCCTCACTATTACCATCAAAATGGCTACAAGCTTATATAGATCAGGTTTGTTTCCCTCTTTTGTTAATGTTCCTCTATAAAGTTTTACTCTGGGGGAATTTTCAAAGTAAGTCTATCTATGACTTTTTTCTTGGCTTTTCCTAAAATGGTCAAATATACTCTCAACTTATTCACTTATTGTCACTCTACAATGTATGAATCGAGTCTGAAACACGTCTTACATCAATCATCCCAGAAAATGCTTAAAATGAAAAAGACTCATAGGGGTCCATGAATAGTTTGCAGAAACATGGAAGTAAATGACCATTTTAGAGTGCCTCTGATTCAAATAAAGATATGTTGGGGATGGTTGAATAAATACTATTGATTTATTTTGGATCTACAATAATGAAATCTATTCTCTGCAATATATGGGTTCACAAGCTGCTACCTCTTTGCTTCCTCCCAAATCCACAACTCAGTGGCATGGATTAAGTCAATCAGCTGCTGATCAGTCTGCTAGTGAAGAGCCTCTTATTTTTCCAGTAGTATGCTATTAAGGAAATCTTTTTCCTCTAGGAAATTGGTCTGTCTCTCAAAACCAGAAACTATTGATCTGTTAAAATCAGCAGAAGTTAAAAGGAAAAACATTTTAAGGTACTCAGAAAATGAAATAAAAAGGCAGCATAAGTTAACTATTAATTGATGGCTCAGGAATGTTTTGTTAGTTTTCCTGGTCAAGCACAAGTCACATTCCATGCTTTTCTCCTATAAGTCACCTTCTCCATATTTCCTTTGGCACTCTGATCTGAAATTACAAGGAAGAGAATACATGGGAAAAGAAAAGCAGGCCAAGAAAAGGGTCTAGCTTGCTTTTATTAGACACAGAAAATGGTAGCCTTCCAGAAAAGTGTCCAACCTCCTGTCCAATCATCTTGGAAACAGTCCAATTACTTAAGAACCAAACAGAGCAGTTTCATGTATTTTTAAACAGTACTTCAGAACTCCTGGCTGCTTTTTTTGGGAGGTGATTTTTCAATATCAGTCCATGATTAAGTTAATGGAAGGATTCCTAAATCTGAGCAAGAACTCTGTTAGTCAGCTATAACACATGTGATAGTTATTAGAGAAGGATGAAAAAAGGCTTGTAGAAAGGAGCTGTGATGATAATTAAGGGTTGTTCCAAAGGACTGAGCTGAGAAGATAACTTATTTTAGGCAGAGGAACAACTTGTAAAAAGAAGGTATGATGTTGCATATTGGGAAGTAACAAAACATGTGTCCACTTCTCACCAAACCAACCCAAAGAGTATAGTATGTGTGAGAGGGTATATCCTGTAATGATCTTTGGATAAACTGGCATTTTTTCACCTTTTTTCTACTTTATCCAGATCAGTTCCTGGCCCAAGATTTTGAAGCTCAGAGATAGAATAAATGGATGCTGAATTGTTTTGAAATGAATTCAAGTGAAAGGAAGGTCCATTATATATCAATTAGTGGTGTTGATTATTAGAAAAAGCTTCTTGTAATATTTGCCTCTTCAGCTTCATTTTCATAACAGCGATGCTTTTCTGCTGGCCATGATTGTTTGAGCTCATAAAGAGGTGATTTTTCTTAGAAGTAAGAAATAAAGAGATAGTTACGTACTAGTCCTTGCCCCAGAATTCCATTAATTTGCTTTGCTACTGGCACTTGACTCATTTTGATGAGAAAAAGTTAAAAACTATTTTGAATTATCCAAACTAAGTACTGAAATATAATTTTTGTTAATGTTTAATAAGCCCCAGTCCTTGAAGCAGAGTACTAGGCTGGGAGTCCCATTGGCATCTTCCCTTCCCACAGTTCATTTCCATACTGGGTCATCTCTGTTTCCAGCAGAATTCATTCCACAGCATGATTTGAAATAGAATTCCATTTTTCTGCCAAAGAATACTTTCCTTAAAGAATCACTCTTCTAATAAAGTAATGCAATGTTATATAATTACAGGTATTTTATTTATACCTAATTTAAATTTGGCCTTTTTTTCCCTGTTTTATGCTAAAATTTCCCTCTAGAAACCCATTTAATCCTGACAAAAATTCTCCTGATGCTCTTAGATTGCTCAGGCTTTAAATATGGATAAATTACCATCATAGTTTTTTAACTCATGAATACTTATCCTCATTTCTTGAAATCTTTCTTCATAATCAATTTCTTTTGTCCCAGAGAAAAGAATAGATTCTATAAGTATTTTCCAGTCCCAAAGCTTGCTTGTTTTACAACTCAATTTTGCATACCAAGTCCCATTATAAAATTATAAGACTTACTCACATAACTATTCATAGACATTAAAAAATAGTGCTATAATATTGCAAAGGGTCCCCAGGTAAGTGACACTTGCAAATTGTTGCCTGACCTAGTAAGTAAATCATTTCTTGGGTTGAAGAAGAGGGTTGACTAAGACATCTGTTAAAGAATTACATGCTTTCTGGCAAAATGATTCCTCTATCTACCTAAAATAGTTTTATTGTAATGTATGTGGGTTTGAATTTGGTCAGCTTTTACATTGTGAAATAGGATAAGGTAACAGAACAATTCAAATAACTACTGCATTTGATATGAATTTAAAGCAAAATTGTAGAATTCTAACAGAGCTGTAGTTGACCAAACAGGAGGATGAATTATGATTTTTTAATCACATAGTAAAGGTCTCAGTAAGTCACGTTACCCTTAAGCAGGGTTTTTCCAGGCAAGAGAAGAAAATAGGGTAAAAGGGAAAAGGGGCTGGTGGGAGAGGAAAGGAAAAGAAAGGAAAAGAGGAAAGGAAAAGGGAGAGGAAAAGTCTATAGATGGGGATGATAATGGTAGCAAGCTACAAATTCTTTTACTTGGAATTTGCGTTGATGTGTCAAGAAAAGTTTGCCCTGTCTGCTATTGAAATGAAATAGAAATAAGGAAATACTTAAGTTTAGCATATAATTTAAAAATTTGAGGATATATTAAAATATAAGTCAAAATATAAGATACTGGAATAATATTTCACATAGTACAAATGCAAGCTGCTTACAAACTTTTTGTAAATTACATGAATATGATTACAATATTTGAAATTACATATATGAGAATATAATTACTAGTAATCTTTCACTAGAATATTATTTTCTTTTTTTAAATTTTATTTTATTTGCAAAACATATGTAGGGGTAATTCTTCAACATTAACCCTTACATAGCTTTCTGTTACAGATTTTTCCCCCCAGCTCCCCACCCCTCCCCTAGATGGCAGGATATCCACTACATGTTAATTATGTTAAAATACTTGGCAAATCGAATATATGTCTACATATTTCCAAACTTATTGTTGTGCAAGAAAAATCTTATCTACACAAAAGATATATCAGATAAAGGGAACACAATGTAAGCAAACATCAATCAAGAGTATGAGAATGTTATGTTGTGATCCACATTTCACATCCCTCCCTCTGGGTGTATATGGCTTTCTTGAGTGAACAATTGGAACTGGTTTGAAACATTTCATTGTTGAAGGGAGCCATGTCCATCAGAATTGATCGTCATATAGTATTGTTGCTGCTGTGTATAATGATCTCCTGGTTCTGCTCATTTCACTCAGCATCACTTCATGCAAGTCTCTCCAGGCCTCTCTGAAATCGTCCTGCTGGTCATTTCTTACAGAGAAATAATATTTCATAATATTTATATACCATAATTTATTCAGCCATTCTCCAATTGAAGGTCATCTATAGAATATTATTTTTTAAAAATACTTTTAACATGAACTCTTGTTTACTTGAAAACTAAGAGGAAAAAAAAAAGACATTTTAAACCAAATTGTATTTTGCACACCACTTAGTGTTTGCTTACTAAAGCATGAACAGTTAAATATATAGATATAACAAAATTGTAATGCTCTTCCCCATTTAAATTTATTTTTTTGTTTCTTTTGTTTTGCAAAGGTACTATATATTATTTCCTTCCCCAGCTCATTTTATAGATGAGAAAAGAAGGCAAACAGGGTTAAGTGACTCAGGATCACATAGCTACCAGGTGTCTTTGACTGCTACATGATTCCAGACAGCACTCTATCCACTGTGTCTTCTAACCTATATTAAAAATATACTCCAAATTCCCAAATTGCAATTTTATTTATTAAAAAAAATTCAGGAGTATTCAGGCAGTATGATAAAATGATAGTAACTTGTGATACTGTCAAAATGTAGAAGAAAATGTTCATAATGAGGTGAGAATACTGAGAAATGCTCAGTGCAGAGTTTAAGTTTGCATGCTGTTATTTAGATTTGTGAGTGCATTCAACATGATATGTAAATAGATAAATGTGTGCCCATGCATATAAATATCAGATATATATGTAATTAAATATAATTATATTATTTTCTTAATAGGTAATTATTAATTCTTCAGATAATTTGAATCTATATTGACCAATGACTAATCATATTTTGAATATCATTATATTTAAAATTCATTGATTTTATTATAACTGATATTAAAACAACCAACAAATTCTACTACTGAGAAAGATTGTGTGTGTGCATATGTGTGCAAGTGTAACAAGCCCCAGCCAATTTCAATATTTCTGCACTCTGGTTGTTTGTATCAGTTTACCCCTTCCTCCACATTCTTGTCAGTTCTGGGTAGGACTGGGGTGTTCAATTGTTCAGCAAATTTTTTTTTCAGTGAGAAAGCATGGTATGTTGAATTCTGAACCAAAGAAACTCAGGTTAGCATATTTTGTCAGATATTTCCTGGCTGTGTCAGCCTGAACAAGTCACTTCATGCTTCAATAACTGCATTTCCTTATCTATATAATGGGAATCATAATACTTGAACTATCTATGTCACAGGTTTCTTAGGAAGATTGTGCTTTTCAGACCAGAAACTGGAACTATTTTGTTCTGTGAATTGGTAGAGTTGGAGTCTGTCCCACTTCTCAGAAAAGACTTTAGAGATTAGCTAGTACTCTACCGTACCTCTGCCCACTTATTTTATAGGTAGAAAGCTTGAGACTTAGATAGGTCAAATGGTGAAATTAAATTTGCTTATCACTATGAGGAAGCAGAGCAAAGATTAGTAAGGATGTCAATTTATTCTCAGTTCAACATTGTTTTTTGTTTTGTTTAGTTGTTGTTTTTAATCATTTCCTCTTTCCCTAGTCTGCTAATTAGTAAAGTGTATAGAATGTTAGGACATGGAGCTGTGACAGTAATATTGAATATATCCTGAGTGAATCAGCTAACCTCTCTGTGACTCAGTTTCCTCATCCATAAAATGGGGTCAAAATAGCTCCTATCTCACAAGGTTATTCTGAAGATCAAATTAATTAATATATATAGTAGTTTAGAAACTTTAAAGTAATTTATCAGTTCTAACTACATTCCAGATTCCTATTATTTCCTCACTGCCCTAGCTTAGGTAGCACAGTGTACTTCATAAGTACTTGATTAGCTGTCATAAGATCTGGGTTCAAATCATCACCCATCTATTAATGTGGAAGCCTTTGCATCTCTAGAAATTACTTTCCTCAATTGTAAAAGCAAACTTTTAGGCTAGCTAATGCCAAATGTCCCTTCTATTGCTCTTTAATCTTCCTAATTCTGGGTAAACTTTAAAATAGATCAATAAACTAACCCATGAGCCTCTGCACTAATTTTTATCTTTTAAAATCCATCAACCAGGGACAGCTAGTTATAGTAGATACAGAAGGACCTGAGTTCAAATCTGACCTCAGACATTAACACTTCCTGGCTGTGTGACCTTGTGAAAGTCACTTAACCCTCAGCAAAAATTAAATAAATAATAAAATCCATCAACCATTAATTATTTATAAAGCACCCACTATGTATCACGAACTGTAACTTTTGGGAATTAACAACAAAACAGAACATTTTGGAACAATCTCTGCTCTGAAAAAAAACTAATATTCTACTAGGAAAGACAACATCTACAAATATAAAAAACCCTGTGTTATATTCAAAATATATGTTTAAAATGTAATTTTAGAGGGAAGATACTTCTAATAGCTAGAAGCATGAAAAGAGTCCTCATTTAGAGGTTGTATTGATGCTTAGTTGTGAAGATAACTAGAGATTCTAAAATATAGAAGTGAGGAGGAAGGATAGTTCAAACTTGGAAGATAAACTATGTATAGATTAAGCATAGAAAAGAGAATTGAAATGCCATGTGTATGGAATAATAAGTGCAATTTAGCAGAGCTGAAGAAGGTGTGACAAGGATTTTATATATAATATTGGTACATATAGTATATAGACTAAAACTAGCAGGTGCCTTAGGGTATATGCTACATATAGCATATGCATGTGTATATGTATATATGTATGTATGTGTATATAATAAATGGAAAGAGTGATTGCAGCCAGACTGTGAATGGCTATAAATGGTGAAATCTATATTTGATCATACAGGTGATATGTAACCACTAGAGTTTATAGAGAATTTTAGAATCATATCTATGCTTTAGAAATATATTAAGTGCCTTTGATACAACAATGTACACAGTGCTCTCTGATATTATTTCTATGGCCAGCATGAGAAATTAAAAGTGTGTATGAATCCTGTTCAGAAAGTCAACTAAAAAAATGTATTTTCAACCCATATTTTCATACTTTCCATGACAAATTAAAATTTCTAATCCCTTCTTAAATATTTTAAATTATGCAAAGCAGCAAAACAAAAAGAAATGAAAAATATTGCCATCGATTTCTTATACTTTAAGGATGTTAAGTTCATGAATGTGTGGGAGTTTTGTGCATTTTCTTTAGCTCTAGATGAAACTTCTCTCATAATTGTATGAAATAGTACCTGGGGGTCAGCAGCCAGAGGTTTGTCCTAGACTTAGTGTCTAAACACTTGACTTTTAAGTTAATTGCTAATGTTGGCAATATGGTCTCTGTCCCTGGGCCACCTAATTCTTTGAATAGAATTTGTATTAACAATTCCTGCAGATACCCAAGCAGATGCTGTGTGGTAAATTGAAGGAGGCCCCATCTAGCAAGTCCAGGGAAGGTAGCAGGACCAGAAAACACTGAAAAAAATACAGTTTCAAAGGGTGAGGCATGGCTTTACCAAGTCTGGAATCGATAAGGAATAGACTGAACAATCTGTCAGAAAATAATCAGTCATGAGGTGGTCCATTCAGGACAAAAGTGTGAGGTAATTTGTGAAGGGAGGAGGAATATTTACAAACAGCAGGAATAGGCTCTATAGAGAAGCAATGGCCATAGTGATAAATCAATCAACCTTAAGAGACAGACAGAGACAGAGACAGAGTCACAGGACAAAGGCCAGATAGAAGCAGAGAGAATTTGTACTGTGCAGAGTGCTAGCATAGAAGTTGGTAGATTTAGGTTTAAATTCTAATACTAACTAACCCTGTCACTACCTTTACAAACCGTTTTCTTCATCTGTTAAATGAGGATAATATTATTTATAATATCTAGTGCATAGGATTGTTATTCAGAAAAAATGTTAAACCTAAAATATCTATGGGGATGACATGTTTTACTTATTAAACTAATATTTTGAAGTGCCTATGGTACACCGCTGATATAGTCCCGTCTGTGCTTGATATATATCTTTTAATTTATTTATTTATTTTTTAAATTTTATTTGCATAACATATGTGTGGATAATTCTTCAACATTAACCCTTACATAGCTTTCTGATAAAAATTATTCCCCCAACTCCCCACCCCGCCCCTAGATGGCAGGATATCCACTACATGTTAATTATCTTAAAATATTGGCAATATTGGAATATATGTATACATATTTCCAAACTTATCATTGCTGTGCAACAAAAATCTCATCTACACAAAAGATATATCAGATAAAGGAAACACAATGTAAGCAAACATCAATTAAGGAGTATGAGAATGTTATGTTGTGGTCCACATTCCATATCCCTCTCTCTGGGTGTATATGGCTTTCTTCAGTGAACAATTGAAGGTGGTTTGAAACATTTCATTGTTGAAGAGAGCCATGTCCATCAGAATTGATCGTCATATAGTACTGTTGTTGCCGTGTATAATGATCTCCTGGTTCTGCTCATTTCACTCAGCATCAGTTCATGCAAGTCTCTCCAAGCCTCTCTGAAATCGTCTTGCTGGTCATTTTTTACAGAAGAGTAATATTCCATAATATTCATATACTATAATTTATTCAGCCATTCTCCAATTGAAGAGCATCTATTCAATTTCCAGTTTTTAGCCACTACAAAAAGGGCTGCCACAAACATTCTTGCACATTTGGGGCCCTTTCCTTCCTTTATGATTTCTTTGGGATATAAGCCCAATAGAAATGCTTCTAGATCAAAGGGTATGCACACTTTGATAACTTTTTGAGCATAGCTCCAAATTGCTCTCCAGAATGGCTGTATCCGTTCACAGCTCCACCAACAATGCATCAGTGTCCCAGCCTTCCCACATCCCCTCCAACATTCATCATTAACTTTTCCTGTCATTTTAGCCAATCTGACAGGTGTGTAGTGGTACCTAAGGGTTGTCTTGATTTGCATTTCTCTGATCAATAGTGATTTGGAGCACCTTTTCATATGACTACAAATAGTTTTAATTTCATCCACTGAAAATTGTCTGTTCTTATCCTTTGACCATTTATCGATTGGAGAATGGCTTGAATTTTTATAAATATGAGACAATTCTCTATATATTTTAGAGATGAGACTTTTATCAGAACCCTTAAATGTAAAGATGATTTCCCAATTTATTGCTTCCCTCCTAATCTTGACTGCATTGGTTTTGTTTGTACAGAAATTTTTAACTTAATATAGTCAAAGTTATCTATCTGGTTTTCAATTAAGAGTTCTAGTTCTTCTTTGGACCTAAATTTATTCCATCTCCATAGGTCTGAGAGGTAAACTATATTACATTCCTCTAATTTACTTATAGTATCACTCTTTATATCCAGATTATGAACCCATTTAGTTCTTATCTTGGTATGTGGTGTTCGATGTGGGTCAAGCCCTAATTTCTTCCACACTAGTTTCCAATTTTCCCAGCAGTTTTTGCTGAATAGTGAGTACTTATCCCAAAAGCTGGGGTCTTTGGGTTTATCAAACACTAAATTGCTAAAGTTATTGCCTAGTTTGTCTTGTGATTCTATCCTATTCCACTGATCGATTATTCTATTTCTGAGCCAGTACCAAATGGGTTTGATGACTGCTGCTTTGTAATATAGTTTTAGATCTTGTACAGCAAGTCCACCATCGTCAGCCTTTTTTTTTTCATTAATCCCCTTAAAATTCTTGACCTTTTGTTCTTCCAAATGAAGTTTGCTAGTATTTTTTCTAGATCTGTAAGATAATTTTTTGGGAGTTTGATTGGTATAGCACTAAATAAGTAGATTAGTTTGGGTAGTATTGTCATTTTTATTATATTCACTCGGCCTACCCATGAGCATTTTAAGTTTTTCCAATTGACTAGGTCTGATTTGATTTGTGTGGAAAGTGTTTTATAGTTTAGTTCATGTAGTTCCTGACTTTCCCTTGGCAGATAAATTCCCAAATATTTTATACTATCAACAGTTATTTTGAATGGAATTTCTTTTTGTATCTCTTGCTCCTGAACTTTATTGGTAATACATAAAAATGCTGATGATTTATGTGGATTTATTTTGTATCTTGCAACTTTGCTAAAGTTGTGAATTGTTTCTAGTAGTTTTTTAGTTGAGTCTCTAGGGTTCTCCAAGTATACCATCATGTCAGCTGCAAAGAGTGATTATTTGGTTTCCTCATTACCTACTCTAATTCTTTAATCTCTTTTTCTTCTCTTACTGCCAAAGCTAACATTTCTAAGACAATATTAAATAATAATGGTGACAGTGGGCAGCCTTGTTTCACTCCTGATCTTATGGGGAATGGTTCTAGTTTGAATCCATTACATATGATGATTGCTGAAGGTTTTAAGTAGATATACTAATCATTTTAAGGAAAAGCCCATTTATTCCTATACTTTCCAGTGTTTTTAATAGGAATGGATGTTGGATTTTATCAAAGGCTTTTTTCTGCATCTATTGAGATAATCATACGGTTTTTGTTAATTTGGTTATTAGTATAATTGATTATGCTAATAGTTTTCCTAATATTGAACCAGCCCTGCATTCCTGGTATAAATCCTACATCGTCATGGTGTATTATCCTGGGGATGACTTTCTGTAATCTTGTTGCTAAAATCTCATTTAAAATTTTTGCATCAATATTCATTAGGGAAATGGGTCTATAGTTTTCTTTCTCACTTTTCTCCCTACCTGGTTTAGCTATCAGCACCATATCTGTGTCATAGAACAAATTTGGTAGTACACCTTCTTTCCCTATTTTTTCAAATAGTTTTTATAGTATTGGGATTAATTGTTCTTTGAATGTTTGGTAAAATTCACATGTAAATCCATCTAGCCCTGGAGATTTTTTCTTAGGGAGTTGATTAATAACTTGTTGCATTTCTTTTTCCAAAATAGGGCTATTTAAATAATTTATTTCCTCTTCTGTTAACCTTGGCAATCTATATTTTTGTAGATATTCCTCCATTACATTTACATTATCAAATTTATTGGCATGAAGTTGGGCAAAGAAACTCCTAATTATTACTCTAATTTCCTCTTCATTGGAGGAAAGTTCTCCCTTATCATTTTTGAGACTAATAATTTGATTTTCCTCTTTCCTTTTTCTAATCAAATTAACTAAAGGCTTATCTATTTTTTTGGTTTTTTCATAAAACCAACTCTTACTTTTATTTATTAATTCAAAAGTTTTCTTATTTTCAATTTTATTGATCTCCCCTTTAATTTTCAGAA
>JAJPUD010023488.1:149-19916 GCA_023553655.1 Myrmecobius fasciatus
GAGAGGGGGACTCTATGCTTTCCATCCGTACAGTCCAGAGAGGATTGCGCTTGATGTCTTCCATGGCGATTTTGGAAAGGATCATGGAAGAAATCCTATGAATTTGGGAGAATGGGAGCCAGAGTGAAAGGACTTTAGCGGAGGTGAGCTCCTGGTTTGATCTGAAAGCTGAGATTACACCACTGCCTTTCAAGGTTGTCTTTAATGGCCAAAAGGGTTTGCTCTGGTTTTGTCTCCTAAGGGAGATCTGTGAAATCTTTTATTCGGAGGGCCAGGCTCTCCCCTACCCCCAAATGCTCAATAGTCTTTCCTCCTTTGAGGTAATGAAATTTCTCTCCACCCCCTAATCAAAATCCTTGTGTCTATTGTCTCCAGCCTCTCCTTCCTCCCCAACCAGGTCATTCCCCTTCCTCAGTTCACTTCGTTAACTGGCCCACAATCTCACTCTCCTCCCCACCTCCTAAACTCCCACTCATACTAGGAGACTTCAACATATATACATGCATGTATCTGGCTCCCCACCTTAGGCATGAAGAGGAAAGCACCGCCCAAAAGAGGCTCCTGGGATTTCCCCTAACTTTGGGGGGGGCCTCAAGGTTTATGAAAATAATTAACCATAACTTTTTTTTGAATACTCCAGGATTCAAAGTCAGATAGTAAGTGAGGCTACTGTTGTAGTCATTGCACTGGGGAGTCAATCTGGGATTCTCATTCGGTGCTTTGGACTCCAATGCCAGCAATCCCACAACTGGACCATGTTCTCCATTTTCGTCCAACATGAAACAAGCACTCCCTTGTGAACAAAGTTCATTCTTTCCTTCTCTCTCTCTCTTTCCTTGTTTCCCTCTGTCTTTTTCTTTCTCTTTCTCCTCTCTCTGTGTCTCTCTCTCTTGTATATCTTTCTCTAACTCTGTTTCTCTCTATGTCTTTCTGTCTCATTTTTTCTCTTTCTCTCTCTTCCCCTCCCTCCTTTCCCCCCTTTCTCTTCTCCCTTTCACTTTCTCTGTCTTCTCTCTGTCTCTCAAAATCCTATATTTAAAAAACCCTCATTTAAATGTGCACATCTAGCTGAAATCAATCTCTACAATAAATGTGAATTGAGCCTGATCTACAGCAGCTTCAGGGGTGATCATTTTTTTAAATTTTATTTCCATAACATATGTGTGGGTAATTCTTCAACAATAACCCTTACATAGCTTTCTGTTACAAATTTTCCCCCCAACTCCCCACCCTTCCCCTAGATGGCAGGAAGTCCACTACATGTTAATTATGTTAAAATATTGGCAAATCGAATATATGTATACATATTTCCAAACTTATCATTGTTGTGCAAGAAAAATCTTATCTACAGAAACGATATATCAGATAAAGGAAACACAATGTAAGCAAACATCAATCAAGGAGTATGAGAATGTTATGTTGTGGTCCACATTTCACATCCCTCTCTCTGGGTGTATATGGCTTTCTTCAGTAAACAATTGGAGGTGGTTTGAAACATTTCATTGTTGAAGAGAGCCAAGTCCATCAGAATTGATCATCATATACTACTGTTGTTGCCGTGTATAATGATCTCCTGGTTCTGCTCATTTCACTCAGCATCAGTTCATGTAAGTCTCTCCAGGCCTCTCTGAAATCATCTTGCTGGTCATTTCTTACAGAACAATAATATTCCATAATATTCATATACCATAATTTATTCAGCCATTCTCCAATTGAAGGGCATCTATTCAATTTCCAGTTTCTAGCCACTACAAAAAGGACTGCCAAAAACATTCTTGCACATGTGGGGCCCTTTCCTTCCTTTTTTTAAAATTAAAGCTATATATTTGCAAAACGTATGCATAGGTAATTTTTCAACATTGACCCTTGTAAAGCTTTCTGTTTTTTTCCTCCTATTCCCCACTCCCTCCCCTAGATGTCAAGAACCCTAATACATGTTAATTATGTTAAAATATTTGAATATGTGTATACATATTTATACAGTTATCTTGCTTTGCAGGAAAAAAAAAAACCTGAGAAGGAAAACAATGCAAGCAAACTTCAACAGAGAGTGTGAAAATGCTATGTTGTGGTCCATACTCAGATCCCACAGGTTGCTCCCTGGGTGTATACGGCTTTCTTCCTCCCTGAACAACTGGAACTGGTTTGAAACATCTTATCATTGAAGAGAACCATGTCCTTCAGCAATGATCATCACATAGTCTTATAGTTGCTGTGTACAATGATCTCCTGGTTCTGCTGATTTCACTGAGCATCAGTTCATGCAAGTCTTTTCTCATACTGCCCTGCATATACTTGGACTACTCGTTCCTCACACACAAAGCATCATCTCCTGACCCTGTATTGTTTCTATGGCTGTTTGACAACTTCAGCAAAGTAGGCTCTGAGTTGTCTCCTTTGCTTTTCCCTTAGAAGATGCCTCCCTGGTGCAGACCTTGGTTTGGAGCCTTCAGCAAATCCCCTTTACTCCTGGATGCACTCCTGACATTCCGAATTTTATATCTTCTTCCCAGAAGCTTCCTCCACCTGCCCTCCCATTCTCCAGCTTTCTTTTGTTTTTGTTTTGTTTTGTTTTATTTTTCTTCATTTGAGAGAACTTGCTGCACTCCTCTGGCTCTCAGAGTCTCTTTATCCTTGATGATCACTTCAGCCCTGGAACTCACACCCTAGTGCCTCTGCCTCTAAATGGAACCCCAAACCTCCATCTTAGCAGGGCACCCGAGCCAGCCATCTCTTCATTTTCACTAAGCTAATCCTATACTGGATACCTTCTTTTTACCTTAACCCTCTTCCGTTTTCAGCTATCTTCTATATGTTGTCTTCCTCATTAGAATAGAAGCTGCTTGGGGGTAGAGGCTGTTATTTATTTATTTATTTATTGCTGAGGCAATAGTGACTTGCCCAGGGTCACACATCTAGTTAGTGTTAAGTGTCTGAGGCCAGATAGGAACTCAGTTCCTCCTGACTTCAGGGCTGAAACTCTAACCACTGCACCACTTAGCTGCCCTGTTTAAATATTTCTTGTTGCCTCATGGAACTATTGGCTTCTATTTGGCCCACTCTACTTTTCAGAGACTTTGTTGCTTGCCCAAGGTTTTGTGCCACTGTACTAAGCTGCTCATTCCCTTTCTACTTCTTTCTTCCATATCTCTCATTTTTCTCATTGCTCTCATTCCATTTATTTAAAAATTAACCTTTTTTGCTTCATCTCTTCCAGGAATTCTAATTGAGCTTGTTGCCAAGCTGTCTTTTTTCTGAGGCTTTTCTTATAGATGTTTTGGAGTCATTCTCTTCTGGGTCTATGTTGTGAAAATTCTTATCAGAATAATAGGTCGTTATTGGGAGGTTCTTTTTGGGTTTGCCTATTTTTTGAGTCTACTTTCTTACATAGGGTTCAATGTTAGGACTGTGCTCTGCCACATTTCTGGAAGGAAGGTCTGGACCAGTCCTGTTGCTGCTTTCTTGGGGGTCTTATGTAGGGTTATTCTCAGATTCTGAAGACAGGCTGGGGACGTGCAAGCTTTTAGTGCTCCCCAAGTGAGCTGATTCAGGGCAAAGCCTGATTGCTGCCCATCTGGTTCAGGCTGTTGTTCTGGATTGGGGTCTGGGCAAGAGTAGACTGCTGCCATACTTAGCCCCCATCAATCAACTGGAAAATTCTGTTGGTTCACAGTTCACAGTTGTAGGCTCCCCTGAGATCTAGGATTCCTCCCCTGGTTATACCTTTACCAGCTGGGCTGGATGATGGCAAGGAGGCCCTGCTTCCAAGCTGTGGGCTGAGCTCTACCACTGCTGTTGTTGTTGCCATTGACTTTGGAACTTCCTCCTTCACACACCACCAGCACTTCCTTACCCAGGAATGCCACGGCCATAAACAGGTTGCCTTTTCCCTCTGCTCTGGACCTGCAGGCCAAGCCTGAGTGAGTGGGCAACAAAGCTGCCAGTAAGCTGTGCCCATCACAGCACCTTGCTGTGAGTCTGGGACCTCCCTTTGACCTAGTGAACAGTTTCTCCCCCGGTGTCATAGTGCTTCCCAGAAGGTGCTCCTGGCCCAGCCCCGTCTCCAATGTCTGAGGAGTTCCCTTTCTGGCTTCCGAACCCAAGATGGGTTGGACAAATAATTGGCTATGACATTTTTTTGAATTTCCGTTTATGGCTCAGTTGGGTGCATTTTTCATATCTTTAACAGGAGTAGATAGAGAGTAGTTCAATGCATTGCTTCTCCTATTTTGACTCTCCCCTTCCCTTGGGATTCAGTATAATTAGTTCCCCCAGCTCAATTTCAATATATACATACATACATATATATATATATATATATATATATTATAGCTCTATAAAGTAATTTGTTGGCAGTTTGCTTGGTATGGCACTGAATGTTAATTTATTTATTCCATAGTCAGTTTATTTCTTTAGTTTAGCTTATGAATGAGCAATGACTACTTCTCCAATTATCTTGAATTCTGTAAAATGATTTATAATTGTATTCATATGGTGTCGCCTCCCAAGTATTTTTTTTTACATTTCATATAGAATTTCTCTTTCGGCTGTGTATGTGTTTTTTTTAAATTAATGAACAGAAATGGTGGTCCATTTCTCTGTTACCAATGATGATAATATGGATTGATTTTATTTCTTACAGCTATGCCAAAGTTATTATTCCAAATTAATTTTATGAGGATTTTCTAGTGTTCCTTAAGCACATAATCATATTACTCACAAAAAAATCTTAATTTTCTTTCTTCTTTCCTTAGACTTTTATTCCCTCATATTTTTGCATTTGTCTTACTGGTCTGACTAGCATTTCTAGTTCTATATTGTATCATAATGGTGATAATGAACATTCTTGCCTTACCCATGTGTATTGGAAAAGACTCTAGTTTATACTCATTATATATATGTATATAAAATGCATTTTATATATACATATATATATATAAATACATTATATATAATGATGAATCTTGGTTTTAGATATATACTATTCAACATATTAAAGGCCACTTGTTATTGATTTATAACAAAGATTTTTGTCCATATCAATATAAGCATACAATTTTTGTTGTTCTTATTATATTTAATTATATGTATACATTTTCCAGTACTAAACTAAACTTTTATTGCTGATACAAATTCAGCCTTGTCAGAGATATTTATATCATATCCTTGATATGTTGGTATGTCCACTTCGCTAAAATTGTATTTACAATTTTCATGTCATTGTTCATTAGTGATATTGGTCTATGTATTTCTTATTTTTATTCTTTCCAATTTTAGATTCAAGACTAAATTTGTATCATAAATGGAATTAAGGAGACTTTTTTCCTTTTGTTCTTTTCACAGGTGATTTGTACAATCATTCTTTGAATGTTTCATAAAATCCATCTGGTCCCAGAGTATTTGGGAAAGCTTGTTTTATAGCTTGTTTAAAGTCTTTTTTAAGCGATTGTACTGTTTTAATGAAATATTGCTTGTTCTGCTAATCTTCTTTTACATTTCTAAAAAAGTTCCTTCATTTTATTAAATTGTTGGATTTGTTGGAGTAGATGGGCAAAATAGTTTCCAATGTTATTCTTTATTTCTACATTTGTTGTAGATTCTCATTTTTGATAATGCTAATCTTTTTAATCATATTAGGTAATGATTTATTTGTTTTTCAAAACCATTTCTTAGTTTTATTAACTCATTTCTATGTTGCTTATAATTTTTTAATCTCTGATTTTCAGAATTCCTATTTTGGTGTTTAACTTGAGGTTTTTGATGGATTGGTTCTCTAGCTTTTACTTTTATGATTTTTTTCTTTGACTCACTAATTCTTTAGGATTGTTATTTGTTCTTCTGTTAATTTTTATTCTTCTCTTTCCTAGTCTGTTACTGAATATAACTTTGCTGCATTGTACTCAGAAAAGGCTGTTCAGTATTTCTACTTCTGTGTGTTTCTGTGAGATTTTTATGCCCTAACACTTAGCTGATTTTTGTGATGGTGCTATTATGGCTTTCTATTCTCCAATTGATGAGAACTTTAAATCAGCTTATTCTCAGGAATTGCTAAAATGAGCCCATCTTGTTCTTAGTAATAATTATAATCAGGCCAGTTTTCTTACTGTGTTGTTAGCATAGAATGACGTGAAGCTGGAGTTCATTGTTTATCCATCCAACTAGTCTCCAACCTCTGAGACTCCCTTGATTGGCATGCCTTTAGGTGAGTATGGAGTCCGGTCTTCCTTGATGACCAAGTAGGATTTATACCAGGAATACAGGGCTTTTTAAATATTAGGGAAACTATCAGCAACATCAACTATGTTAATGAACAAACTAAGAAAAATCATATGATTATGTCAATAGATGCAGAAAAAGTATATGATAAAATCCAAGACTTATTCCTATTAAAAACACTAGGAAGTATAGGAATAAATGGACTTTTCCTTAAAATGATCAGTAGCATCTATTTAAAATGAGCAGCAAGCATCCTATGTAATGGGGACAAAGTAGAACCATTCCCAATAAGATCAGGAGTGAAACAAGGTTGCCCACTGTCACCATTACTATTTAATAGTGTATTAGAAAGGTTAGCTTTGGCAATAAGAGAAGAAAAAGAGAAAAAAGGAATTAGAATAGGTAATGAGGAAGCCAAATTAACACTCTTTGCAGATGATATGATGGTATACTTAGAGAACCCTAGACATTCAAATAAAAAACTAGAAATAATTCACATTAGCAAAGTTGCAGGATACAAAATAAATCCACAAAAATCATTTGCATTTTTCGATATTACCAACAAAATTCAGCAGCAGGAGATACAAAAAGAAATTCCATTCAAAATAACTGTCAATAATATAAAATATTTGGGAATCTATCTGCCAAGGGAAAGTCAGGAACTATATGAATCTAACTACAAAACCCTTTCCATGCAAATCAAGTCAGATCTAATCAGTTGGAAAAATATCAAGTTCTCACGGGTAGGCAGAATGAATATAATAAAAATGACAATGCTACCTAAATTAATCTACTTATTTAATGCCATACCAATCAAACTCCCAAGAAATTATTTTACAAATCTAGAAAAAAATAGTAGCAAAGTTCATTTGGAAGAACAAAAGGTCAAGAATTTCAAGGGAATTGATGAAAAAAAGGCCAATGAAGGTGGCCTTGCTGTACCAGATTGAAAACTATATTATAAATCAATGATCATCAAAACCATTTGGTACTGGCTAAGAAATAGAATAGTCAATCAGTGGCATAGCATAGGATCACAGGACAAAATAGTCAATAACTACAGCAATCCAGGGTTTCACAAACCGAAAGACCCCAACTTTTGGGATGAGAAGTCACTATGTGACAAAAACTGCTGGGAAAATTGCAAACTAGTATGGAAGAAATTAGGGCTTGACCTACACCTAACAACACATACCAAGATAAGATCTAAATGGGTTCATGGTTTAGACACAGAGTGATAATTATAAGCAAATTAAAGAAACATAGGATAGTTTACCTCTCAGATATGTGTTGAAGAAATGAATTTGTTCCCAAAGAAGAACTGGAAGTCATAATTGAACACCAGATAGATAATTTTGATTATATTTAGTTAAAAATATTTTGTGCAAACAAAACTAATGCAGACAACATCAGAAGGGAAGAAATATAGTGGGAAATCATTTTTACATTTGAGGGTTCTGATAAAGGTCTCATTTCTAAAATATATAGAGAATTGAATCAAATTTATAAGAATTCAAGCCATTCTCCAATACAGCAATGGTGAAAGGATGTGAACAGACAATTTTCAGATGAAGAAATTGAAACTATTTGTAGTCATATGAAAAGATGCTCCAAATCACTGTTGATCAGAGAAATGCAAATTAAACAACTCTGAGATTTACAAGGGTAAAAGTGTCCCTTTCTTCTACTTGCTTGGCCATGAAAGACTTTCAAAGTGCAGTAGCCCCGAGTAAGGTTACCTGCAATCATGTTTCTTTTTCAGGAATCGCTGTCTAAAATTTCCATATGTAATATTTGTTTTATTCTGCATTTTTTGGGAGAATAGGAGAATCAGGGGAAAGGAGTGAAAACAGGGGGAGGGGATCTAAAGGGTGGAGTATTGTTTGAGGGAGGTGGTCATCAAAAGCAAAATATGGGTGATGAGGGAAGGGAGAAAGGGGAAAAGAAAGAGAAAAACAAAACTTTGGGTAAATAAGATGGCAGAAAATATAGAATTATTTATTCTAACTGTGAATGTGAATGGGATGAACTCTCCCATAAAGTAGAAGTGGATATCAGACTGAATTAAAAACCAGAATCCAACAATATGTTGTCTACAAGAAACACATCTAAATCATAGCGACACATACAGGGTGAAGGTAAAAGGCTGGAGCAGAACCTGTTATCACGCTTCAGGTGAACAAAAAAAAAGCAGGGTTAGCAATCCTTATCTCATATCAAGTAAAAGCAAAGATAGATCTAATCAAAAGAGATAAGGAAGGAAAGTATATTTTATTAAAAGGTAACATAAGTAATGTAGCAATATCAATACTAAATATATACGCACCAAGTGCAATAGCATCCAAATTCCTAGGGGAGAAATTAAGAGAGATGCAAGAAGAAATACACAGCCAAACGATACTAGTGGGGGATCTCAACCTTGCTCTCTCAGAATTAGATAAATCAAACCACAAAATAAACAAGAATGAAACTAGGGAGATAAACCAATTGTTAGAAAAGTTAGGTATGATAGATCTATGGAGAAAGTTGAATGGAGATAGTAGGGAGTTTACATTTTTCTCAGCAGTCCATGGAACCTATACAAAAATTGACCATGTGTTAGGGCATGAAAACCTCAAAATCAAATGCAGAAAGGCAGAAATAGTAAATGCATCCTTTTCAGATCATGATGCAATAAAAATCACATGCAGTAGAAGACCAGGAGAAAATAGACAGAAAGTTAATTGGAAATTAAGTAATCTAATCCTAAAGAATGAAGGGGTGAAAGAGCAAATCATAGACACAATCAATAATTTCATCCAGGAGAATGACAATAAGGAGAAAACATACCAAAATTTGGGGGAGATGGCCAAAGAGGTTATAAGGGGCAATTTTATATCTCTAGATGCTTACTTGCATAAAATAGAGAAAGAAAACATCAAGAAATTGGGCTTATTATTTAAAAAATTAGAAAAAAAACAAATTAAAAACCCTCAATTAAATACCAAATTGGAAATTCTAAAAATAAAAGGAGAAATTAATAAAATTGAAAATAAGAAAACTATTGAAATAATAAATAAAACTAAGAATTGGTTATACAAAAAAACCCCAACAAAATAGATAAGCCTTTAGTTAATTTGATAAGGAAGAGGAAAGAGGAAAATCAAATTGTTAGTCTCAAGAATAATAAGGGAGAACTTTCCTCCAATGAAGAGGACATTAGAGCAATAATTAGGAGTAACTTTGCCCAACTTCATGCCAGTAAGTTTGATAATCTAAATGAAATGGAAGAATATCTACAAAAATATAGATTGCCCAGGTTAACAGAAGAGGAAATAAATTATTTAAATAGCCCCATATTAGAAAAAGAAACAGAACAAGCTATTAACCAAATCCCTAAGAATAAATCTCCAGGGCCAGTTGGATTGACATGTGAATTCTACCAAACATTCAAAGAACAATTAATTCCAATACTATACAAACTATTTGAGAAAATAGGGACAGAAGGTATACTGCCAAATTCCTCCTATGAGACCGATATGGTGCTGATAGCTAAACCAGGTAGGGTGAAAACAAAGAAAGAAAACTATAGACCCATTTCACTAATGAATATTGATGCAAAAATTTTAAATAAGATATTAGCACTGAGATTACAGAAAGTCATCCCCAGGATAGTACACTATGACCAAGTAGGATTTATACCAGGGATGCAAGGCTGGTTCAATATTAGGAAAACTATCAGCACAATTAATTATATTAATAACCAAACTATCAAAAACCATACCATTATGTCAATAGATTCAGAAAAAGCATTTGATAAAATCCAACACCCCTTCCTATCAAAAACACTAGAGGGTATAGGAATAAATGGGCTTTTCCTTAAAATGATCAGTATCATCTATTTAAAACCATCAGCAAGTATCATATGTAATGCAGACAAACTAAAACCATTCCCAATAAGATCAGGAGTGAAACAAGGCTGCCCACTGTCACCATTACTATGTAATATTGTATTAGAAATGTTAGCTTTAGCAATAAGAGAAGAAAAAGAGATAAAAGGAATCAGAGTAGAACAAGTCATTAATCAACTCCCGAAGAAAAAATTCTCAGGACCAGATGGATTTACATGTGAATTCTACCAAACATTTAAAAAACAGTTAATTCCAATATTATATAAACTATTCGAAAAAATAGGCAATGAAGGACTCCTACCAAACTCTTTTTATGATACACACATGGTACTGATACCTAAACCAGGTAAAACAAAAACAGAGAAAGAAAATTATAGACCAATCTCCTTAATGAATATTGATGCAAAAATCTTAAATAAAATATTAGCAAAGAGATTACAGAAAATCATTCCCAGAATAATACACCATGACCAAGTAGGATTTATACCAGGAATGCAGGGATGGTTCAATATTAGGAAAACTAATAACATAATTGACTATATTAATAACCAAACTGACAAAAACCATATGATAATCTCAATAGATGCAGAAAAAGCATTTGATAAAATCCAACATCCATTCCTATTAAAAACATTAGAGAGTATAGGAATTAATGGACTTTTCCTTAAAATAGTCGGTAGCATCTATTTAAAACCATCAGCTAGCATCATATGTAATGGTGATAAAATGAAACCATTCCCAATAAGATCAGGGGTGAAACAAGGTTGCCCACTATCACCATTACTGTTCAATATTGTATTAGAAATGCTAGCCTTGGCAATAAGACAAGAAAAAGAGATTAAAGTAATTAGAGTAGGTCATGAGGAAACCAAATTATCACTCTTTGCAGATGATATGATGGTCTACTTAGAGAACCCTAGAGAATCAACTAAAAAACTATTAGAATTAATCCACAACTTTAGCAAAGTTGCAGGATACAAAATAAATCCACATAAATCATCAGCATTTTTATACATCACCAACAAAATGCAACAGCAAGAGATACAAAGAGAAATTCCATTCAAAATAACTATCAATAGTATAAAATATTTGGTAATATATCTTCCAAGGGAAAGTCAGGATCTATATGAGCAAAACTACAAAACACTCTCCACACAAATAAAGTCAGATCTAAACAATTGGAAAAACATCAAGTGCTCTTGGATAGGTGAGGCGAATATAATAAAGATGGCAATACTACCTAAACTAATCTATCTATTTAGTGCTATACCAATCAAACTCCCAAGAGATTATTTAACTGACCTAGAAAAAATAACAATAAAATTCATCTGGAAAAGCAAAAGGTCAAGAATTTCAAGGGAATTAATGAAAAAAATGCAAATGAGGGTGGCCTACTTGTACCAGATCTAAAACTATATTATAAAGCAGTGGTCACCAAAACCATTTGGTACTGCATAAGAAATAGAGTAGTAGATCAGTGGAATAGTTTAGGTTCACAGGACAAAATACACAATGACACTAGTAATCTAGTGTTTGATAAACCCAAAGACCCCAGTTTTGGGGATAAAAACTCACTATTTGACAAAAACTGCTGGGATAATTGGAAACTAGTCTGGAAGAAATTAGGCATTGACCCACACCTAACACCATATACCAAGATAAGGTCAAAATGGATTCATGATCTAGGCATAAAGAATGATATTATAAACAAATTAGAACAATGTAGGATGGTTTACCTCTCAGACCTGTGGAGGGGGAAGGAATTTGTGACCAAAGAAGAACTAGAGGTCATCATTAATCACAAAATAGATAAGTTTGACTATATCAAGTTAAAAAGTTTTTGTAGAAACAAAATGAATGCAGACAAGATTAGAAGGGTAGCAGTAAACTGGGAAAATATTTTTACATCCAAAGGTTCTGATAAAGGCCTCATTTCTAAAATATATAGAGAATTGACTCAAATATATAAGAATTCAAGCCTTTCTCCAATTGACAAATGGTCAAAAGATATGAACAGACAATTTTGAGACGAAGAAATTGAAACTATTTCCGGTCACATGAAAAGGTGCTCCAAGTCACTATTGATCAGAGAAATGCAAATTAAGTCAACTCTGAGATACCACTACACACCTGTCAGATTGACTAAAATGACAGGAAATGATAATGATAACTGCTGGAGGGGATGCGGGAAAACTGGGACACTGATACATTGTTGGTGGAACTTTGAATGGATCCAACCATTCTGGAGAGCAATTTGGAGCTATGCTCAAAAAGATATCAAACTGTGCATACCCTTTGTCCCAGCAGTGTTCTATTAGGCTTATATCCTAAAGAGAATGGCTGAATAAATTATGGTATATCAATGTTATGGAATATTATTGCTCTATAAGAAACAACCATCAGGACGATTTCAGAAAAACCTGGAGAGACTTGCATGAACTGATGTTAAGTGAAATGAGCAGACCCAGGACATCATTGTACATGATGACAACAAGATTATAAATGGTCAATTATGATGGATGGGACTCTTTGCAACAATGAGATGATTCAGGCCAGTTCCAAAGATTTTGTGATGCAGAGAGCCATCTACACCCAGAGAGACGACTGTGGGAACTCAGTGTGGATCACAACAAAGCATTTTCACTCTTTGTTGTTGTTTCCTTACCTTGTTTTCTATCTCATTTTTTCCTTTTTCGACTTGATTTTTCTTGTGCAATAAGATTATTGTACAAATATATATATATATATATATAGGATTTAACATATATTTTACCATGTGTAACATATATTGGAGTACTTGCCATCTAGGGTAGGGGATTGGGCAAGGCGGGGAAATTGGAACACAAGGTTTTACAAGGAGTAATTTTGAAAAACTATCCATGCAGAGGTTTTGAAAATTATAAAGCTTTTATACAAAAGATGGTATGTTTAAGATATGTTGAAATTAAGATGGACTATCCAATTCATGATATCTAACAGGCAGTTACAGATGTGAGACTGTTCCACAGAGAAGACAGCAGAGGGGTTTGGGTAGAAAAAGTGGATCTGAGAATCAAATTTGGTTTCTTCATTACCTACTCTAATTCCTTTTAACTCTTTTTCTTCTCATTGCCAAAGCTAACATTTCTAATACAATATTAAATAGTAATGGTGACAGTGGGCAGCCTTGTTTCACTCCTGATCTTATTGGGAATGGTTCTAGTTTGTCTCCATTACATATGATGCTTGCTGATGATTTTCAGTAGATGCTACTTATCATTTTAAGGAAAAGCCCATTTATTCCTATACTCTCTATTGTTTTTAATAGGAATAGGTGCTGGATTTTATCAAATGCTTTTTCTGCATGTATTGAGATAATCATATGTTTTTTGTTAATTTGGCTATTAATATAATTGATTATGCTGATAGTTTTCCTAATATTGAATTAGCCCTGCATTCCTGTTATAAATCCTACTTGTTCATAGTGTATTATTCTGGGGATGACTTTCTGCAATCTCATTGCTAATGTTCTATTTAAGATTTTTGCATCAATATTCATTAGGGAAATTGTTCTATAGTTTTCTTTCTCTGTTTTCACCCTAACTGGTTTAGCCATCAGCACCATATCTGTATCATGGAAAGAATTTGGTAGTACACCTTCTGTCCCTATCATTTCAAATAGTTTATATAGTATTGGAATTAATTGTTGTTTGAATGTTTGGTAGAATTCACATGTCAATCCAGCTGGCCCTGGAGATTATTTCTTAGGGACTTGATTCTTGTTCTATTTCTTTTTTTCTAAAATGGGGCTATTTAAATAATTTATTTCCTCTTCTTTTAACCCAGCCAGTCTATATTTTTGTAGATGTTTCTCCATTTCATTTAGATTATCAAATTTATTGGCATAAAGTTGGGCAAAGTAACTCCTAATTATTGCTCTAATTTCCTCTTCATTGGTGGAAAGTTCTCCCTTATCATTTTTGAAACTAACAATTTGATTTTCTTCTTTCCTTTTTCTTATCAAATTAACTAAAGGCTTATCTATTTTGTTGGTTTTTCTCATAAAACCAACTCTTAGTGTTATTTATTAATTCAATAGTTTTCTTATTTTCAATTTTATTAATCTCTCCTTTTATTTTCAGAATTTCCCATTTTGTATTTAATTTAGCCACATACTGAGAAGATGGAACTCATTTATCAAAGACCCTGATGCTGGGAAAGGATGAAGGCAAAAGGGAGAAGGGGCAGAAGAAGATGAGAAGGTTGGGTCCAAGGGGCCACAAAGAGTTGGACATGACTGAATGATAACAACAAAAATAAAGAGGCTGATCGGTAGAATAGATTAGTTACACATATACAGAAGCAAATCAGCGTAGTTCTTAAGAGTGTAAAATAAACCCAGGGATCATAGCCATTCCAGCACTAACAACATTTCAAAAAACTATACCCAGAAAATGGTCTGGCACAAACTAGGTGAAGAACAACATCTCACACTACATACCAAGGAAGCATCAAATTGGAATATGATACATACATAAAGAATGACAACATTAAGCAAAAGAGGAGTGTTGAAGAAACTACCTCATATATATGGAGAGGGAGGATTTCAGGGTTAGACAAGAGATGGAGGGAGCCACAGGAAGTAAAATGGACAATGTTGATCCCTTAAAATTAAGGTGATCTTTGGAAGAGTGATGGAGAAGGAAACAGTAAAACCATAATGATACCAAAAACCAAAGACATCAGTGAAACTTTTTCAAGGAAACTGTGAGCCCTTAAAGGAGGAACAAGAGAAGCAACTGGTTTTAAACAAATAAATATGATGAATAGGATATTTTAGGTCCTTATAACTAAGAATCACATGATAGCCATACTGGGTTCAATCCCAGATGCAGGTCTGTTACTAGCACACTTTTGCCCAGTAACATTTTTTGCCATTTCCCAGGCTGTGAATTCACCTGCATCGAAGCAACAGACAATTTCTCTCCAAAAGGATTGCCATTACCATGAGGATAATTAAAGACTATAAGAACCTTCATTTAAAGTATTTAATTAGGATAGAATAAAGTTTCAGAAAGACTGCAACAATAATTGAAGGATAAGGGTTGGCTGACAGATTTTTTGAATTAAGTATTGGGAAATGTGGAATTCCATTCCCATAAAGGTCTAAACAAGTTAAACCTGAACTTTATATAACACAAGGTATTTGAAGATCCCTAGAAAAGATGCAGTCTATCCTACTATCATCACGGTGACAGAGTCAGCTTGATTTGCCTCTCATCTGCCAAGTTCCCTTGAAGGGCATCGGGAAGTATTCAGAAAATATGGGGGGAACACAGAGTGTTCCTTACCTCCCAGGCTCCTTCAAGAGCCACTAGGAGCCTCAAGCATACCTTCAGAGAAGAGGCTGTGAGAAGATCCCAGAAGGATCGTAACCCACTCCCCATCCATCCAATGACAAGCTGTACCTAGCCAGCCAAGGGCTTCATGGGGGACACAGCCTTGATGAAACCCCGAAATCGAGGAAGCCCAGGAATGAAAACAAGGAAAGGAAAAGGGAGGGAAGGAGGAGGAAGGGGCTGCGAGAAAGCAGAGGAGAAAGAAGAAGGAATTGGGGGCAGGGATAAAGAGCATTTAGGAGGCAGACCCTGGGATCTCATTAGAAGAGGAGATCTGGAGATGCTGGGGGAAGGGGAGTGTGGCCTTCTTGGGGGGAGGGGAACCACAGGGAGCAGGAGTAAACTTGTGCCCCAAATTTCTGACGCCAGGTGACTCCCATGGAGTGGAAACTTACCTTCCCAAATCCGTGGTGAATAAAACTGAGTTCCTTCGGCTATTCTTCCTGTAACAAGGAGGGGACTACTTGGCAGAGCCGAAGCAGAAGGCCAAGTGCCCCGTCCACAGACACCCACCCTTCCCTTGGCTGCTGCCCCTGGTTCTCACAGAGAGGGGGGAGCCCCTCAGTTTCCTCATCTGTAAGAGAGGGTAGGCAAGAGGGCCAGGACTTCCTCCTTGACAGGGTGCTTGTGGGGTTACCCCGGGAGCCAAATCCATCAGGATTGTCCCACTTCTCCAGAGGGGGTGTGTGATGAAGACTCCTAATTGAGGTTTCTCAGAGCTGCCTCTTGTGGCTCCGGCAGCAGAGCCTCCCACGCAGCTGGAAATGATCAGTTCTGACAGAGTTCTTCTGGGGATGTTAAGGGAAGCGACTCAAAGATTGCAGAACCTGCTCCATGCCAGAACTCTAGTCCTGTCTCCCTCCCCCCAAGTAAGGGCCCCGGGGTTTAGAAACCATCCCTTACCAAATGTTCCCACAGGACTGAGAACACCTGCAGTGTCCGGCATTGGTGGGCTGCTCACGGGCAGCCACTCAGGCCCTGCCCCGGATCGTCTTGTAATCCTCCTTCCCGTTCCTTGGCACTTAGGATTTGGGTATAAAACCTGGACCTTTCCTGCATCAGGAGGAGGCCTCCTGCCCAAGACCTTCCAGTGGGTATTCCTCCCTTGATTGGGTGTTTTAAGAAACACTGCTCCTTAATCTCTCACTGCTTTGTGCAGCTCCTGAACCCACAGGTTGGAGACCAAGACAGCAAAAACTGCATCAACACATGAGATCAAGGATGAAAAGGACACCTTGAGCCCCCTCTGGAGCTCCATCAAGGCCAGTCCTCGGGTTAGGATCAGTCTTTCCCTCCTTAGGCCTTTCCTCCTGCTGCCTATACTCTCAAGTGTCCCCTGTTCTTAAAAAAATAAATAAATAAAAATAAAAAGCTTTTCCTTCTGCCTGGATCCTGCCAAATTCACAACAAACTTGTCTGTGCCCCGAGGATTCTACTCTGGCAACAACCAGGATCTCCTCATCTCTTTGCAATCTGGCTCCCATTTCTATGACCTTTATCAAACTGTTCTCCCCCATGTCATCACTGATCTCCATGGGATACATCCAAAGGCTTCTTCCTACTTCTTCTTCTTCTTCCTTCTTCTTCTTCCTTCTTCTTGTTCTTCTTTCTTCTTGTTCTTTCTTCTTCTTTCTTCTTTCTCCTTTTTCTTTCTTCTATTTTCTTCTTCTTTTCTTCTTCCTTCTTGTTCTTTCCTCTTGTTCTTCCTTCTTGTTATTATTGTTCTTTTTTCTTTTTTATTCTTTTCTTTCTTCTTGTTCTTTCTTCCTGTTATTCTTGTTCTTTCTTGTTCTTCGTCCTTCTTTCCCCTTCTTCTTCTTTCTTCTTCTGCTGCTTCTTCTGCTTCTGCTTCTGCTTCTCTCTCATTCCCATCATTTCCAGAAGTAGGGTTACTTTAGCACTCCTTAGGGCATGGCACCACTGTGCTCCAAGTTGTACATAGCACCCCAATGCCTACGGAAGGAAGGTCCAAGCTTTCTGCCCAGCCTCGGCTTCCCAAAGAACAGGGTCCTTCTGATCTGGAGGTCACAAACACAGAGCCCACTCATGTCCCAGTCCAATGAAAACAGCCCTTCTGGGCAGGACGCTCTCTATGCCTCCCTTCCCCGTTCACGACTGACAGCCCCTCACCCCGGGCCCTGGAATCAGGTGCCATTTGCCCCATTTCTCTGCATCTTGGAAAGCCCAAGTGGAATTCTCCCTAGTCTAGAAGTCTCTCCCTGACGGGCCATGGCCAAAGAACCTTCTCCTCCTGGGATCTCAGGGAGGACTTTGGCCTCTCTCCTAGGGGTATCTGGGATGACTGTGGATTGCCCTTCTTTCTGCCTATCCCATCTGCCCAGGAGCCCTGGGAGCTCCCTGAAGAAGGGACCAAAGCTACTCTAAATCTGTGACCTCTTTCAGCTTCTGAGACAATCCTCTAAACACAGTGGGGTGCCCACCCCCTACTCCCCCCTCCTCCACTGGCATTTGTCCTGCTGACCCAGGCTGCCACTGAAGGGAGGGAGGGAGACATGGAAGGCTTTGAAGCCAGAAGGTGACCTCCTTAGAGATGGCCATTCAGGCTCCCCTGCCCACAGCCCATGGGGGATGGGGGGTCATGGGATCTGTGATCTAATGCTGGGAGGGACCCTAGAGGCCAGCTCTTCCAGTGCCCTCTTGTCCCAGGGCAAAGAAAGGTCCAGGCAGACAGCCTAGTGAGGCGCCCAAAGTCCCCTGGGCAAGAAAAGCCAGAGGGATGGATTTGGCCCCAAGTCCCGGGTTAAAGCCCAGAAACTTCAAGGAAAGTGACATCGGGGAAACTGAGAGGAAAAAGAGCTTTTCTTCCATTCTGGGCCATAAGCAGGCGGTAAAAGGAACCTGTGCACACACACAGACACAGACACAGACACAGACACAGACACACACACACACACACACACACACACTACTACAGGCCCAATCACATCTTGAGGCTCCCTCAGTTCTTGGGTCTGTCCATACCAAGGCTGGGGCACGGGACCTTCCTATCTCGCCCCCAAACCCATGGCGCGTTTGATCCTTCTCCAGAGCCAGAGCTCTCTCCTGCCAACAGCTCCCAGCTTGGGACCCTTCTCTGATCCAGCCCTAAGTGACATCATCTCGGAGGCCTGGCCCTGGACCTCTGGTTTGCAGCAATACACCCCACTTCTCCTCTCCCCCACCCCGGTTCGAAGACTATTTCACCCCCAAGAAGTGGCTAATGAATTCCCCTGAGGATTTCGGGCGGTAACATGGCCAGAGAAACTGGGTGGCCACAGATCCCCCCCCACCAGAAGGTCAGCTCGCTGTCCTGCCCCGTCCAGCACTTCCCAGCAGGCAGGGCACGGGGAGAGAAAGTGCCTAACCCAGAGACAGACCTTGGCAGGACAGAGACCTTCATCCCCATGCTGGGGACTCTGGCCCCACCCACGTCCTTCCCGGGGTGTGCCGCCCCCCGTACCTCAGCAGGCGTCGGGGGCAAGGATAGAAATGCACCAGCAGAGAGAGCAAAAGCCCGGCTCACCAGGGAGGAAGTAGTGCAAGGCACCCTTGGCACCGCCCCAGGCCGGACTGGCCTGAGCACCGCCCCCCCAACCCAGACCAGTCCTTCCCTGGCCTTGGACCCCTAAGTGTGAGAACTCTTGGCTAAGAGCAAAATGTCCACTAAGCCTTCCCCACCCTTCTTTCCAGGTTCGGGGGGGAGGGGCGCGGGGTTCCATTTGTGCAGGAGGTCACCTGAGACTTACTACACCCTTCCCCACCCTCTTCGCCTCGGGGTCCCCAGGATGACAGGCACAGGCGGTCCCCGCATCCATTCCCTCAGGCAGGCAGGCCAGGGTTGGGGTCCTCGGTGCCCCCTCCGCCCTCGGGGCTCCTTCCTCAGCTAGGGCTGTGCTTCCCACCTCTGGGGTCCCAAGGAGCTTCGAGCCCCAGGACAGAGAAGAGCTCCTGGCTGGGGCGGGGGGAGGAGCCCAGGAAAAGCCGGCAGGCCGGGGAGTCGGGCGGCCCCAACAGCGGCCAAGCAAGCGGAGAGGGGAGTCCCGGCCCACAAAGGGGTACAGAAGAGACCCGGACCGGCCTGAACTGCCCACCCTGAACCAGGAGGAAGGCTCCCCAGGTGAGGCAGAGGAAGCTGGGAGGCGGCAAGGGGCTGGGGGCTACCTGGCCAACGGTCCGACCCACCGGACTCCACAGCGAATCCGAGAAGTTTCCCTCGTCCCCATGGCGACGGGGGGAGGGGCAGCGCGCAGAACAGAATCCTGCCTTTGGATGAGCTGGCCAAT
>JAJPUD010023489.1:0-19914 GCA_023553655.1 Myrmecobius fasciatus
TTCACTCAGCATCAGTTCATGCAAGTCTCTCCAGGCCTCTCTGAAATCGTCCTGCTGGTCGTTTCTCACAGAACAATAATATTCCATAACATTCATATACCATAATTTATTCAGCCATTCTCCAATTGATGGGCATCCCTTCAGTTTCCAGTTTCTAGCCACTACAAAAAGGGCTGCCACAAACATTCTTGCACATGTGGGGCCCTTTCCCTCTTCTAAGATCTCTTTGGGATATAAGCCCAATAGAAACACTGCTGGGTCAAAAGGTATGCAGAGTTTGACAACTTTTTGAGCATAGTTCCAAATTGCTCTCCAGAATGGCTGTATCTGTTCACAGCTCCACCAACAATGCATCAGTGTCCCAGCCCTCCCACATCCCCTCCAACATTTGTCATTATCTTTTCCTGTCATTTTAGCCAATCTGACAGGTGTGTAGTGGTACCTCAGGGTTGTCTTGATTTGCATTTCTCTGATCAATAGTGATTTGGAGCACCTTTTCATATTACTACAAATAGTTTTAATTTCATCCTCTGAAAATTGTCTGTTCATATCCTTTGACCATTTATCGATTGGAGAATGGTTTGAATTTTTATAAATATGAGACAATTCTCTATATATTTTAGAGATGAGACCTTTATCAGAACCCTTAAATGTAAAGATGATTTCCCAATTTATTGCTTCCCTCCTAATCTTGTCTGCATTGATTTTGTTTGTACAAAAACTTTTTAACTTAATATAGTCAAAGTTATCTATCTGGTTTTCAATTAAGAGTTCCAGTTCTTCTTTGGACATAAATTTATTCCATCTCCATAGGTCTGAGAGGTAAACTATATTACATTTCTCTAATTTACTTATAGTATCACTCTTTATATCCAGATCATGAACCCATTTAGATCTTATCTTGGTATGTGGTGTTAGATGTGGGTCAAGCCCTAATTTCTTCCACACTAGTTTCCAGTTTTCCCAGCAGTTTTTGTCAAATAGTGAATACTTATCCCAAAAGCTGGGGTTTTTGGGTTTATCAAAAACCAAATTGCTATAGTTATTGCCTAGTTTGTCTTGTGATTCTATCCTATTCCACTGATCGACTACTCTATTCCTTAGCCAGTACCAAATGGTTTTGATGACCGCTGCTTTATCAGGATGCTAATTTTAAGAATGCTTCATATTGTACTCTGTGTAGCTGTTTTTAATTTTCCTGTTTTCTAGTTACCGTGAAAAAGCAAAAACAGATGCTGCTGCTGTGGGTAATCATGCTGCCAAATTACTCCAGTCTATAGGTCAGGTGAGTTGTTGGCCCAGGTTCTGCTTTAGTCTATACAGCCTCATTTTAAAAATATTTTCCTAGGTACTGGGAAAAGCTCCTCTAATCTGTTATTGACCCTATTGCTCATTGAATTCTCTTTTATCCTCTGCTTTTGTTCTGGAACAAAACAATCATTTGTTTTTTTTACAGGCACCAGAATCCATTTCACAGAAAGAATTAAAATTACTCTGTAAGTTGCCTTGGATTCATTTGCTTTATTATTTTGCTTGTTGTAATGTATACACAATATGTTACCAGGGAGACTGTCAGGTAGTTTAAATGATTCAGAATCTTCATAGGTATCTCTGTTGATGAAACTTTGCCTAAATATATATAGCTATGATAATTAGTTACTTGCATAAATTTTCATTTTAAAACAATGGGAACATTCACTTGGCAACAGACAGTTAATAAGTACTTAATATATAAGGCGCAAGGCTAAGTACAGTAATATAAAACAGGTACTGAGTAAATGTTATCTATAACAAACTGAAATGAAATTAAAATTAAATACTATTTACATTTATACAAAATTCCTTTCTTTGGTTCATTTTAGGTAATGTGGGAAAAATTAGAACAATTGGTTATTTAAAATGAATGTCTTAGATAACATTCAAGGTCCCTTCAACTTATTTACTAAGTCATATCAACTATGTTAGTTTCAGTGCTCATTTTGACCCCTGTGATTGGAAGATAATGAAGAGTATATCAAGTCCTGTGGATTATTATCCAAAAGTTTGATAATATTTTCCTTTATTTCTTAAAAGTTAGTTTTAAAACAAAAGAAACCATGGTTTCGTGGGACCTTCATAGGGTTTTTTCCACAGTTTTTCTGTTTCAATAACAATCAAGACATTTTGATTTGAAGAGGCAGGTTTTTCCTCACAAATATCATTGAGATTCATATTTGTGAATGTGCTGGTCACAAGAATGGAGGATAAACGCTTTCCAGAAACACATGAAATCTGCACATTATATAGACCAGAAAACTTGACTTCAAATCCTAGCAGAATTCTAGAACCTATTACTAAAGACATGTTTATCAGTGAGCAAGGAAGGGAAAGTAGTCAGTCAAGAAGCATTTATTAAGCATCTACCATGTGCTAGGCATTGTATCACCAGTAATTTATCAGGAGCCAACATTACTTCATCAAGAGGGAATTATGCCAGATCAGCCTGGATTACTAGACTGGTAGATCAGGGTAATGGTATGTTTATGTTTTAGCAAAGTGTTTTTTTTGTTTGTTTGTTTTTTAATTTTTTTATGGTATTTTATCTTTTCAAATACATACAAAGATAGTTTTCAAAATTTACCTTCACAAAACCTCATGTTGCAGATTTTTCTTCCTCTTCCCTCTCCTTTCTCCTCAAAATAGCAAGCAATCTGATATAGGTTAAATGTGTGCAGTTCTTCTAAACATATTTCCACATGCATCCTGTTGAGCAAAAGAAAAAAAATAGATCAAAAGGGAAAAAACATGAGAGGAGAAAAAAGCAAACAACAGCTACAAAAAAGGTGTAAATAGTGTGCAATGATCCACATTCAATCTCCATAGTTCTCTGTCTGGATGCAGATGGCTTTTTTCCATTATGAGTGTATTTGGAATTTACTTGAATCTCCTCATTGTTGAAAAGAGGTCATGTCCATCCCAGTTGATCATCACATAATCTTCTTGTTACCGTGTTCAATGATCTCTTGGTTCTACTCACTTCATTTAGCATCACGTAAGTCTCTCCAAGCCTTTCTGAAATTCTCCTGCTGATCATTTCTTATAGAAAAATAGTATTCCATAATATTCATATACCATAACTTATTCAGCCATTCCCCAACTGATGGGCATCCATTCAGTTTCCAGTTCCTTGCCACTACAAAAGGGCTGCCACAAACATCTTTGTACATGATCTCTTTGGGATACAGACCCAGTAGATCAAAACGTATGCACAGTTTGATAACCCTTTGGGCATAGTTCCAAATTTAGCAAAGATCTTTAAACATTATCTTGTTCTTATGGGGGAAAAAATCGAAAGATTGGGACTAAATGATAGTACAGTTATATGGCAAAGAAGAGTCATCATGAAGTTCTTTGCTAGGCAGTCGTTTGTGCTGTGCTCCAGGGGTTTAGGCTAAGCCCTTTGCCATTTAACCTTTTTCATCATCAGTGCATTAGATAAAGGTATGGATGGGCACAATTATGAACTATGAAGTTCCCAACCCTAAGGTAAAGAGAGTAAATAGAAATAACTGTACATTATGTAAAAATTATAGTTTCAACAAAATGTTAGATTTTTATTATTAAAATTAGGAGGAGTTAGTTGATGTAGTGGGTAGAGCCCTAGACCTGAAATAAGAGAAAGCCGAGTTTGATTCTGGTCTCAGACACTAGTTGGATGACTTAGGCAGAGGTTCGGTGATTTGCTTTCTTAGTTTTCTCATCTGTAAAATGAAGATAATGAGTTTCCAGAGTTGTTGTGAGGATAAAGTGATATACTATTTGCAAAGCATTTTGTAAATCTTAAGGTGCAGCATAACTGCAGTCATGATTATTAAGCGAGGTACAGGGTAAGAGGGAGGGTATTGTGCAGGCCTTGGGGCAGTATCAAAGTCCTGAATGTGGAGTAAGAGGATCTAGTGCACATCTTGGTTATTCTGCTAGCTGGCCGTGTGACCGGGCAGGTTGTAAATTTCTCCATGCCTTTGTATCATCTGCAAAACGAGGGCATGGAGTTAACTCTCTGAGCCTATGATTTTCCACATTACTCAAAACTAACAAGGTCAGTCACTTTCATACAAATGTCAAACATGTTTATTCTGGTGCTGTGGGTTCCTGTCCCAGCTTTGTCAGGAATCCTTTGCTTCCCTGGGATCTTGATATCTGGACTCTGTTTGTCACAGGGTTCCATCTTAAATGGGCCTGTCTTTGTTAGCTTGTCTCTGTGATGAGGATCTGATGTGGAAGTAGGTGCAAGAGTACTTTGTAAATGTAGTCTGTCAGGTACTGTTAGGGTTAAACTCCCAGAAGGTCTGAAAGATTGAGTCCATGTAATACTAAGCTTTGCACATGTTAGACACTCGAATATTAATTGATTGATTTCATTTAATATTCCTTTTTTTTACGTTTTAGTATCTGAAAAGAAACACACACACACAGAGTCAGTATGGTCCTTATCTCTCAGGAATACTGAAGTCTATCTTGATGTTTTGTTTTGTTTTTTCCTGAGGCAGTTGAGGTTAAGTGACTTGCCCAGGGTCACACAGCTAGGACGTGTTAAGTGTCTGAGATCAGATTTGCACCTGACTTCAGGGCTGGTGCTCTATCCACTGTGTACCTAGCTGCCCCTACCTTGATGTTTTTAATGGCCTTTATTGTCACATACATGGCCTTGTATATTTATGAAGGGCAAAACACTGAACTAGATGCAGTCAACCATTTCAGATTCCTTTTAGAATATATGTTCTCTTCCCTCTTAATGGAAGAAATCTCTTCATAGCACATTTCTGTGAAGGGTTTACATAGAATATTGTGTAATTCTAATGACTTGTAATTTAGAACATTAATCTGCTGCAACCATTTAATTTGGTAATGCTTCCCTATATTTAGGCAGCAATTCGGCATTTCTTCGAGTGGTGAGATGTCGCTCCCTAGCTGAAGAATATGGCTTGGACACTATCAATAAGGATGAAATTAGTGAGTATATAGGATCTGCACACAGCTATCTTGTTGCCTTCAAACAATTCTTTTCAAATAGTTTCAGCTGTTTTTCTGTACATGTCAGTGTTGGCATGCAGTCTTAAGAGACCTTGCAAGAGAAACATTTTTATTCTGTTAACAATTTTACTCTTCTGTGGAGCTCAGGTGAAGCCTGCATCACTGTGACCCTGTCTAAACTTGGATAACAGCTTGACTTTTTTCCTGAGACGAAAGAATAGACTTCTAGAACAACAGTTCTTAGAAACAGAAACTGTATTTTTAGTATTCAGAAGGGTATAGTCACTCTGCCTTCGGTGACAGGAACTTGGGAGGAAAAAGACTCATGAAGCTAATTTTACATATTTGTATGTTTGTGTATATGCTTGTATATGCATTATATGAAGAAAGAAAATTAAAATATATTTTAAATTATTTTGAATTGTTAAAAACTATTTTAATTAAAAACAGAAAAATGAAATTACTGAAGTATAACTGTGTTTCAGTTAGGAAAAATGATAATTTTCAGATTAGTGTCTTTTTTCTTCTTTAATTTAATATAAGGGTATCCAGGGATGCTCTCCTTTCCCACACCTACCTGTCTACTCTAAGGTGGGACATGATTCCATATTAAGAGATTTCCATAATTAGTAGGGGTAGTGAAAGTACTCACATACTCTTTTTTTTTAATTATAACTTTTTATTTTCAACATTCACCCTTACAAAATCTTGTTCTAAATTTTTTCCTTCCCTTCCCTCTCCTAGACGGCAAGTAATTCAATATATGTTGAACATGTGCAATTCTTCTATATATATTTCCACAAATATCATCACATTTGGGTTGTGATTGTCATTTTATATGTGTGATATCAGAAGCCTCTATAAAATCTGTTATCTGGTCACACAGTTACATGACAATCAAAGAATTAAATATTGACATATTGCTAAGTAGTAGAGAGCAGAATTAGAAGGTCAATAAATATTGAACAGGTAGGTTTTTTTTTCCAATTTAACTAGCATTTGTTGAGTGCCCATCATATGCCAGGTGCTATGCCAGGCATTGGGAACCCAGAGAAAAAATCTAAAAACTGCCCTGCTCTCAGAGAGCTTACTTCCTTTTGGGAAGAGGGCTTTTAAAAAAGAAGCCTTTCTGTTGGGTTTTTTAGAACACTGGCCTGGGCTTCCTAGGTTTTCTTTTTTTTAGGTTTTTTTTTTTTTTTTTCTATTAATTGAAAAAGGTCTTTTTTTTTTTAATTACATATAGTTTTCAGCATTCCTTTTTTAATGAGATTTTGAGTTCCAGATTTTCCTCCCTCTCCCTCCCCTGCCCTGTTGCCAAGAAGGAGATAGCTTATACCTGCACAGTCAGTCAGGACTTCTTTCATGCACAATCACTCCACTAGTAATAGTTTTGCTGCTTACAGCATAGCTCTGGGTAGATCACTTAGTCTCTCTAAGGCCCATTTCAGTGGGATGCAGTGGAAGGAAGGTCGGCTCTGCCACAGGGAGACCTGGCTCCCCATTCTGTCCTTGCTGCCCTTCTTCCTGTTGGCAGCTCACTGAGCCTCTCTGGGCCTCAAATTCTTCATTTGAAAATGGACTTAATGTGTAATTATGTAAATTTGAGTGTTTCTTCCAGCTCTCATTCTTATAACTCCACTCTTTAGTGATATGTGATATTTAAGAAGTGAAATTATCTGAAATTATCTTGCATGCTCATGCTGGTCATACACTAAAATATTGTGTCCACCACATCTTTTTTTTTCCTCTCTCAAGTGTTTCTTATTGTGAGATATATTCAAATAAGATTTTTCTTTCCTTTGCTTTTTTTAGTTTCCAGCATGGATAATCCAGATAGTGAGATAGTGTTGTACTTAATGCTCCGAGCTGTTGATAGATTCCAAAAACAATATGGAAGATATCCAGGTAATCATTTCATTAGAGCATTTACCAAGAAAAGTTTAGAATTGTGAATTACATTCAGGAAGTATTCCCAGGGAATTTGTATTAGGAGGTACTTATTATGTTTTTTAGGGGAAACTTAGATTAAGAAAATTGTACAAATTTTGCAACCCTTCTGACTATTAATGTAGTAACATAATAAATTGTAATATAACAATATAATGAAAATCTAATAAAAAATAATGAGGAACTGCCTTTAAATAAAAAATTAATATAAATGTTTGCAAAGTAGATTGATAGTTAAAGATCAGCTTAGCTGCAAATGTTCCCTCCTTGTAACCTTCTCTGATTCCTATCTCCCATCCCCAAATTATTCTTTTTTTTTTTTTTTTTTTTGATTTCTCATAGTAGTTTCAGTTGTCCTGTACTACTAATTACAGCTGCCATTGCTAGATAGTGCTTTAAATTTTACAGAGTATTTCACCTGTGTTCTTACTTGATCCTCCCAAGTCCAATGAGAAATAGGTAGTATAGGTGGTATTACCTCCATTTTACTACAGGAAGCTTAAGCTCAGAAAGTCCCTTATCCATGCTCACACAGGCAGGAAGAGGTGGAGTTTTCACCCAGCCTTGTAAATTATTATCTATTTGTATAAATGGTTTTACTCCATTTACTGGATTATAAACTCCCCCAGAGTTTAGAACATACCTTATTTACCTTTGTCTCTCACAGCATTTAGTATAGGGCCTTCCACATACTAGATGGCCAATAAGTATTTGTTCTTTGAATGAAAAGAATTTAATTCTTGGTTTGCCTGATGCTGGTACATAGCTATATGAAATATATGAGCAATTTTTCATTTTTTTTTTTGCAAACTAAATGTGAGATTTATCATATCTCAGTTTTAGTATATGGGAACCAGAGAATATTTGCAATCTTAAAGTCTTGTATTATACTAGAGAGATTATTAACAAAATTAGTCCTTTTATTTATGGTTCCTGCTGTGTAGTAAGATCCCATGCTGTAACTGCCTATTCCCCTGGGACTTGCTATTTTAATTAACAGGTTTAACAAAAAAATCTATTATTGTACTTATGCCAGCCATCATATTTGACTCAAGAGGTTTAAGAAATGAATGCAGATTTAGATCAAGATAGTTTTTAAAAATTAATTTGGGTGGTTGCCTTTTTTCCTTTGAGGAGATAAGCCCCAATATATTACCTCACTAACAGCAAGAATGAGTTTTTGCATACGATGCTCATGTCCTGAACCAGGACAGATCTTACAGTGTGTGTTGTCTCAGAATGGAAAAGAATGCTAGGTTTGAATGCTGTGTCTCCTAGGCTCTGGCTGGGTGACCTGGCCAGGCCACTGAAACCCTGAGCATTCCAGGCCACCGGATGAGACTCTTCATGTAGAGTAAAGGCACAAAGAGCAGCCGTGTGGTTTCCTCACCAGCTGTTCTCTCACTGCAATCAGAGCTGGTCCCCAAACCTGATTAGGCCTCTTGTGAGCATTATGGAGGGTGGAAGAGTGATGTCTTATAAAAAGCTAAGGAGTAAATATAAGCTAGTCACCAATTGTTAATTTGCCTCTAAGTGGAAAATAATTTACATTTATTTTTATTAGGAGTTTATAATTATCAAGTTGAAGATGATATAGGGAAATTGAAATCTTGCCTCACCAGCTTCCTTCAAGAATATGGTTTATCTGTAATGGTAAAAGATGATTATGTCCATGAATTGTAAGTAATTTCTATTTTTTGTAAAAAATATTTTTAAAAAATAACAAATTATTTTAATGACTTAAGACTAACGTAAAAATGCTTTTCTTGGTACTTGTGTAGCTGTCGGTATGGAGCTGCTGAGCCTCACACAATTGCAGCATTCTTGGGAGGTGAGTTTGGTGGAAAGGGCTTACCCTTTCATAGTTCCACTTAGCTCCTTTCTGAGAAGTACTTAGTCAAATATTTTATCTTTTAAAAAACCTTTTGTCATATAAACTGAAGTAGAAAGTAAAATAAACCATCAGATGTTCCTAGGGGGAGATAGGTATTAGCTAATGCCTTCTTCCAGTAGTAGCTCCTTGCAGTGTAGGGATGGCTCAGTGTTCCTGAAGGTTTTGCCAGTGGAATGCAATCTTTGGCAGGCCTTGTTAAACTGGAAGGAAAGGCCTATTGAGAGACTACCTCACTTCATTTGGAAGTGGTTCATCCTTTGACAGCTAAGGTCTGCATTATGCATTATGATCAGGGAATACCCATACTAGTGGAATCAGACATCTTTCTAGTATTTAAGTAGTGAATGAGATAGCTGAAACTTATATTATCTTCTCTGAATTTCAAAAGTTATCATTAAAATTTGATGAAAAGAACTTACCTCTCACATAGAGAAAGTTCTAAAACACCAAAGACTTAATTATTTCTTTGAGATTATTCATGTTTATAAATCATTGTAATTTAAGTAATTACTTCAAAAAGATTTCTTTTAAAAAGGATTATTTTCTAAGTAAAGAATTGAACTATATCCCAACTAAAGCTAGATTTTAAATATTTTTTCTCAGACAAAAACTGAAACCAAATACATTATTTTTAATGCAGTGAAGGAGAGGATTTGAAGAAACAGATAAAATAATGCAAAATATCTAGTAATTTTTAAGGTGAATTTTATAACTAGTTTTCCAGGTGTAGTTTCCAAAGACTTGAATTGACATGAGGATTTTTATTATTTTTTAAATCATGAATTTAAACCCCCAAAATTATTCTTACCTAATAGAAAAATGGCCTTCATTTTATATATATATATATTTAAAAACAAACAAACAAACAAACAAACAAAAAAAACCAACACTCTAGTCCCCAAACACCTTGCTAATTTGGTTTTTTAAAAAGCCTCCTTGAGTTTTATCCCACTTTTCTGGTTAGGTCAGCTTATTAAGATTAAACCCCTTGGGATATAGAAATTTAGGGAAGTTGTGTTGTACCAAAATTTTGATCTTATTCAGTAGTCAGAAATTGGGCAGCTAGGTGCTATAGTGCACAGAGTCAGGAGGACTCTTCTTCCTGAATTCAAATCTGGCCTCAGAGACTTACTTAACTGTGTGAGCTTGGGCAAGTCACTTTATCCTGTTTGCCTCAGTTTCTTCATCTGACAATGAGCTGGAGAAGGAAATGGCAAACCAGAGTTACACATGACTGAAAAAACAAACCACCACAAATGTAACTGATTGTTTGGTAGAGCTGGCCAGTCAGCAAGGAAAACCAGTTGAACCATAGTTGACAGCAGCCAGGTATCTTCCTTCTTTGCACCTGAAATGAAACTGAACTTAAATATGACTTGCTTGTGTTCCCATTTTCCTTCTATATAATTAGGTCATGTATCTATCTCTGAAGGTGAAGCTTTGTTCAGAGGTAGAAATTTTTTTTGCGTTGCATTTTTAAGAAGTAGTCAAAGCAGTTTTGCAGCATTTCAGATAGAAAAAAACAAAAGGTGACAGCCTCTGTTTAACTTATCTGCCTTCCTGATTAGAAGTACATAGTATTTAGAGGAAAAAGTCCCATCTTTCCCTTCCCACACACCCGCTCCCATACACAACGGCCATTTACGGGGGCAGGGAGACAGTCTTTCTTGATGCTAATCATTAGCTACCTGGCAACCTGTGTGTGTGTATATATACACATACACAGTTCATATACATACATATTCAGTGTGTATATGCATATACATATGTGTGTTTATTTGTATACATATACATAATACAGGCATGCATATACATGAACACACATATTTAGTATGGGGGGCACTGAGAAGCCAAGTGACTTGTTTCGGATCACAAAGATATGTCAGAAATGTGACTTAGGGGCAGCTAGTTGGCACAGTGGATAGAGCACCAGCCCTGAAGTCAGGAGGACCTGAGTTCAAATCTGAGCTCACACGCTTAACATTCCCTAGCTGTGTGTCCCTGGGAAAGTCACTTAACCTCAATTGCCTCAGCAAAAAGAAAGAAAGAAAGAAATGTGACTTAAACCTAGATCTTCCTTACTCAGAGGCTGGCACTATATCCATTATACCATGCTGTCTCTCTATTGATGATATTTAGAAAAAAACATACTCTTCAACTTATCTTTTTTGAAACATGATTTATAGAAAGAGAACTTATAAAGAATTGTCCTCCCCCCAAAAAAAAAAAAAGAATTTTTTCCCTCTTTTTATATGGAGATATAAAAAATCTGGCATCTTGGGACTATTTAGGAAGTTCTTAGTCTGAAAAATTTATATGATGGAGTTCTTTAAATTGTATGCAATTATTATGAACTGTTTAAAACATTTACTTTTCTAATTTTTCTTTCATAGGAGCTGCTGCTCAGGAGGTTATCAAAATAATTACCAAACAATTTGTAATTTTTAATAATACTTATATTTACAGTGGCATGTCACAAACCTCAGCAACTTTTCAATTGTAGAAAAATTACAGTATGTTAACAGCATGCTAATGCTTAAAACTGTAATTGCCTTCAGGTTTTGTTAAGTTCTGTATAATTCTGCTAATACAGGGCTGCTAAATTGTTTCCTTAATAAACATTAAAAATGATTTTTTAAAAAAAATTGTGTCAATCTTGATTATTTTGAAGGGGAACAGTAGTACAGCTATCATTTCTTATGTAGTATTTAGGCTGAATTTAATTCAATAAATGCATTATAGTATTTGTAAGTTGTTAACCATAATCACCACAACCTGATGATTTTTTTAATAAACTGAAATATGTTGGAGATTTTAGCTTAAAAAAGCCAGGATCTCCCATTTCAGCCAGGACCATATCCAGCTATCTTGACCTATATCTGGCCAGTGGCTCCAGATGGCTCTGGAGGGGAAAGTGAGGCAGATGACCTTGCACAGCCCGCCCTCATTGAACTCCAACTCACATGTCACGGCACCACCTCCCTGATGTCATGGTTGTCTTCAAGAACAAAAGACAAAATAGTAATAAACTAAAAAGAGTTCATAGAATGTTAAAGCTTTAAAGAATCTTAGCAGTTAGTCAGCCTAATCTCATTTTATATAAGGACGCTAAACCATCCTTGATCCCAGTTCCCCCTTCTCTTTTCTTTGGTGATTCTTGCTCCTTCAGTCATCTCCCTTTCTCATGTATCTTCAATCTCACCTATTTTCTTAATTTTTATTTAATTTAACATTTTTATTTTCAGTTCCAAATTCCTCTCTTATCTTCCTCTATTCCCTCTTCCATTCATTGAGAAGACATGAAATGTGATACCCATTATGCATATGAAATACTCACTGGAAGTGGATAATATTTTCCATCTGGAGTTCTTTAGAATTGTCTTGCATCACTGTATTGATGAAATAGTTAATTCTTTCACAGATGATTACCATTACAGTATTGCTCTTGCTTCATACAATGTTCTCCTGCTTCTGTTCACTTCACTTTGCATAAGTTCATATAAGTCTTCCCAGGTCTTTCTGAAACCATCCTATTTGTCATGTTTTATAACACAATTGTATTCCATCCATCACAATCATGTTACCACAGTTTTAGTCATTCCTCAAATGATCCCCTTAATTTCAATTCTTTGCCACCACAAAAAGAACTGCTATAAATAAGATCCTTTTCCTTTTTCTTTGATCTCTTTGGGGTACAGACCTAATAGTGGTATTGCTGAGTCAAAGGATATGCACAGTTTTATAGCACTTTTGATGTAGTTTCAAACTCTTCTCCAGAATGGGTCTGGACCTGCTCACTGGAGGATTTCAGACCAGCCTGAATCCTGATCATGGGTGAGGAGTGGAAGGGACAGAACTCTCAAAGATAGTCAAACAGGAATCTGTTTATTAAAAGTTCTCTCAGCCTCATATACCCTAATATCCTTACATAACTATGGCACACTCTGCATGTGGGACCACATAAACAACTTGCTATTGTGTGCACATGTCTCTTTGCCACTTTAGTAAACTCTGCTTTAATTACAACACAGGTTACTCTGCCCTGCGACTTTTCAGGAAGGCTGAGATGCCCTTAGGGGGAATGGGGAGCCAAACCAGACTGTAAGGCCCAGAAGCCTGTAGCCAGCAGGAAATCCACGTGACCATCTGGGGGCTGAATGGCTGAGCACAGGTGTGGCATTACACAGCTGATATGGCAGTGCTGATGCAGCAAAACACCACAGGACGGAGGACCATAGAGCCTAAGTCACGTGGTAGACATTTTGCATATTGCACGTCATCTGCAGGCACCTGCACACGGCTCCCGGGCCGGGCCGGCGCCCCATCAGAACAGGCCAGCTCAGACCGGGGACCTTCGGGGTGGGACACGATTGGTTCACTGTGGCATGGGCGGGGAAGGACGAGAAGGGTATAAAAGGAGACTGCAGCCATAGAGACCGTGATTACTATTAGCACAGCTTTATAGACTATGTAAGTGTAACACATAATAAAGTAAGATAAGCATATCCCTGTGTCCTGTGGTGACTGTGAAGTTTCTCCCAGTGGAGGCTGGGAGCCGGAGACGTCCGATGACCTATTAGAGGTAAGTTTATCCTACCCTTTAGCTTAATTGTAAGGCTGGTCGTTACACAGACGTGTCAGCAAATTCACCCAGAGTTCCCCTACTATCTGTGACCCTCTACAAGAATGGGCAGATAAATTCATAATTCAGTCAGCAGTATATTAGTGCCCCTATTTTTCTATATCCTCCCCATTATTTCTCATTTTCTTTTTGTCATTTTAGTCAATCTGACTCAGAATTTTTTAAATTTGCATTTCTCTATTAGTGATTTGGACTATATGACTTGATAGTTTTAATTTCTTCTGAAAACTTCTAATATTGTTTGACCATTCATCAATTAGGAAGTAATTCATTTTTACAAATTTGACTCAATTCCCTGTATATTTGAGAAACGCGGACTTGCTGAGAAACTTGTAATTTCCTTTCCTCCCAATTTTTTGTTTTCCTTTTAATTTTAACTGCATTTGGGAGTATTTTGTGCAAAGACTTTTTAATGTAATGAAAATTATCCATTTTAATTCCCATGTTCCTTTCTATCTCTTGTGTGCTCATGAACTCTTCCCTTATCTGTAAATCTGACAGGTAATTTTTTCCCATGGTCCCCCAATTTGGTTATTATATTACTCTTTATGTATGACATAATCATCTGACAATATTTTACTGTATGGTGTGAAATGTTGATCTGTCTATGCTTAGTTTCTTCCAGACCATTTTCTAATTTTCTCAGCAGTTTTTGTTAAATAGTGAGTTCTTTCCCCAGTAGCTTGAATCTTTGAGTTACTATGCTCATTTTCTACTAGGTATTGTGTACCTAATCTATTCCGTTGATCCACAACTCTTATTTTTTTATCCAGTTTTGATATTTGATATTTACCACTTTGCAATATAGTTTGAGATCCCATACTACTTGATTACCTTCCTTTTATTTTTTTTCCCATTTATTTCCTTGATATTTTTGACCTTTTGTTCCTGTGGGTGAATTTTTATTATTGTTTCTAGCTGTATAAAACTATTACCTGGGTAGTTCGCTATAGCACAGAATAAGTAAATTAAGTAATATAAAATTTTATTATATTGACTTGGCTTACCTATGAGTATTTTTCTATTTCTATTTTTCTATTTTATTTTTATTTACTATTTTAATATTTCTCCCATTGTTTAGATCTGTCTTTATTTGTGAAAAATATTTTGTAATTTTGTTAATATCGTTCCTTTATGTATATGGACAGGTAGACTTCCAAGTATTTTAAACTATTTGCAGTTATTTTCAATGGAATTTCTCTATCTCTTCCTGCTGGGGTTTGTTGATAATATATAGCAATGCTGATCACTTAGGTGGCTTTATTTTATGTCCTGCTGAAGTTGTTCATTGTCTTAGCTAGTTTTTTAGTTTATTCTCTTGGTTCTCTAAGCATACCATTATAGCATCTGCAGAAAGTGGTAGTTTTGTTTCCTTGTTGCCTATTCTTGTTCCTTCAATTTCTTTTTCTTGTCTTATTGCTATAGCTAGCATTTCCAGTACAATATTGAATAATAGTAGTGATAGTGGATATTGTTGCTTCACTCCTAATCTTATTGGAAAGGCTTCTAGTTTATTTTCATTACATATAAGGCTTGCTAATGGGTTTAGGTAGATACTACTTATCATTTTAAGAAAAGTTCCATTTATTCCTATGTTTTTTAGTGTTTTTAACAGCAATGAGCATTGTATTTTGTAAAAAAAAAATTTTTGCCTTTATTGAGATAATATAGCTTTTTGCTTTTGTTATTGATATGGTCATTTATGCTTATAGTTTTCCTAATATTGAACTAGCTCTGCATTCCTCCTATAAATCCCACTTGGTTTTAATGTATGATCTTTGTGATATATCCTTGTAATCTCATTGGTAGTATAAAAATTTTTAGCCTCAATATCCATTAGAGGAAATTGTTTTATAGTTTTCTTTCTGTTTTTGCTCTCCCTGTTTTAGATATCAAAACATATTGGTGTCATAGGAGGAATTTGGTAGGACTCCTTTGCGTATATTTTCAAATAGTTTATATAGTATTGGTATTAATTGTTATTTAAATGTTTGGTGGTAGAATTTATTTATAAATCCATCTAGTCTTGGGAATTTTTTTCCTAGGGAGATCATTTATGGCTTTTTCAATTATTTTTTTCTAAGATAAAGTTATTTATATCCTTTTCTGTTAAGCTGAGCAGTTTATCTTTTTTATAAATTCATCCATTTCATTTAAATTGTCAGTTTTACGGCATGTAATTGGGCAAAATAGAATCTCACCACTTTTCTATACCTGATGCTTCTACTTAATCACCACCTATTCACTCTGTCTTCTTTAGTTTGGCTTTAATCCCCACCATAGCACTCAGCTCAAGCATCTCTCTTCAATGTCACCATTGATTTCAGTATTGCTAAATTCATTGGCTTCTTTCTGTCCTAATCCTCATTGATATCTCTGGAATTTAAACCTATGGGTTACTCTCTTCTTCATACTCTCTTCTCCCTTGACTTCCATGAAAATACCCCTCTAGTTTTCCTTGTACCTCTCTGAGCGCTCCTCTGCATTTTGCTAGTTCCTTATTCTCCTGCCCTTTGAAAAGGTATCTACAAGGCTCTGACCTTGTCTTTCCTTCTTCTATATGCTTCCCCTTTGGGATTCCATGCATGATTTCAATGATTTTTTCTAGGAAGATAATTCTTTCCTTAAAGAGTTTGTATTTCTAGCTGCTTCATGGTATATCTTCACTTGGATGTCTTTATGGCACCTCAAAACTTAATATGTCTAAATCTTACTTTATTTTTATTAAACCTGAAACCACCTAATGTCACTGTTTCTTGGATAATACCATTGCCTTAATCATTCAAATTCAAGTGCAAAGAATCATCTTTGACTTTCTCCCATTATCTACCTCATATTTAATCTTATTTAGCCCACAGATGTTACATCTTTCTCATGCATACTATCAATTTCCACTGCAGTGACCAAACTCTCATCTCTGCTTATTCAATTGTCTTATAACTTGGTTTCTTGCCTCCATTTCCTCCCCTCTCCAATCTATCATTAATACAATGTTCCTAATGCACCTCTCAAATCATGTTGAAGTTCAAAGGAGACGCCCAAAGGTTAGAGTTTCAGACCAGGGTTGCAAGGTGCCTCAAAAGAATTTGCAGACTCAAACTATCTCCAAGTCAAGGGTCAAAGTTTATTAAAATTGTAATGCCAATGGAAGTGGACTAAGTTCAAAAGAATTTAGCCGAGAGCCAGGAGCAAGAGGATAAATTTATAGGAAAAAGAGATACCAGGAGCTGCGTGTTACTTATTTGCTAATTTTATGGCTTACAAGTATGTTTGAGGGGTGGTCTATTCACTAGTTTCAGAAATTTATCACTGACTAGCAGATTATTTATCTGCCAGTCAGCAATGTTTGTAAGGACAATAGTATTCCTAAAGCCAGGGGACCTCAGGGTTATTACCGTATATTCCCTAAACACTAGGGGAAGAAATATATAATTATAGAACTGTAGTATTCCTAAAGCCCGGAGCCTCAGGTTCATTAGCAACATTTCCCCTAGAAGCTGCACCTCATCAATGTCACTCTACTCAAAAGCTTTCAGTGATTTCCATTTATGTGATGAATATAATTTAAATACCTCATTCTTGAACCAGTTTTCCTATCCTTATACACCTTTTTTTATGGATCTACATTCAAGTCACTTCTTGTTTTCATAGGATGAGGGGCTTAAAGACTAAGAGAGATTCTATGCCAGCCCACCATTTTATAGTAGGAAAAATAGGTTCAGAGGGTGGTCTCAGATCTTCAAGATCTCACAGCTAACAATTATTATTGCATTAGCCTGCTGGTAAATCCGTTTGCCTTGAGCCTCTCTCCCTGTTTCAATCCATTTTTCATTCAGCACTTTGAGTGATTTTTCTAACATAGTTCTGCTTCTGTTATCTCCTATTCAACGAGCTCTGGTCGCTCTTTTTAGCCTTTAGGATCAAATACAAAATGTTGTTTGGCATTCAAAGTCCTTCATAACAGCCCCTCTGGTTTTTCCAGTCTTCTTACATATTACTCCCCAACACTGTTCTCTGATCCAATGACTGGCCTCTAAGCTGTTGGACAAAGCGGACACTTGATCTTTTGGCTCTGAAAGACTCTGGGTGTTTTCACTGGTTGTCCTCAGTGGCAGGAATGCTCTGTTTCCTGTACACAAACTATTGACCTTCCTGGATTCCTTTAAAGGACTTAAGTCCCAGCTAAAATTCTTTTACAAGAAGCATTCCTTAGCCTCTCAAGAGCTATTTATTGTAACTTTCATGTAGCTTGTTTTGCATTTACTTATTTGCATTTTGTTCCCCTCCTTACCATTATTAGATTGTAAGCTTCTTGAGGGCTGAGACTATCTTTTCCCTCCTTTGTATCCCTATTCTTGCCACTTAGTAGTCACTTAATAAATGTTTATTAATTGATTGATTTGAAACCAAATCTTCTGACAGTTAAGGTAGTATTCTTTTCTGCTGTCATACCAACTTCACTAGGATCTCCAGAAACCATAAACACAATCACTGTCTCTCTAAAGAGTATTTAGAATCTTGATCATTTAATTGCCATTCTAAAGAGATCATTAATAGTAATAGCTTGACCATTCCCTTTTCCTAAGGAAAAGATATGAACTTTTTTTAAATTATAAAATTATTTACAATAAAATGAAAAAAATGCTTCAAATCACTAATAATAATCAACAAGCATTTACTGTAATTCCAGGTACTATGCTAAAACTCTTAGGTCACAAAGAAAGATAAAAACTCTCCTTGCTTTAGAAGGGTTCACATTTGTGGGAGAGAACATGTAAATAACACATATAAAATGCAGTAGATGAAAGGTGATTTCAAAAGAAAGGAAAAGACCTGAGATAGATTCCTCCATTATGTGGATTTGAGCTGATTTTAAAGGAAATTATCAGAAAATTGCCAAAATGACAAAAGATGAGTGTCAGGATTAGAGGGAATAGGGAACGAGAAGCATACCAATAGTTAGAGCTATGAATTTTTATAAACATAATGGAAAGCAATTGGAAATTTTGTGAAAGTTAAATTTCTGTATTTTTTGATCCAGGGATTCTACTGCTAGGCTTATACCCTATTTCCCATATACACCAAAACACTTATAATAGCACTTTTTTGTAAAGAACAGGGAAAAAAATAAATGCCCATCAATTGCAGAATGACCAAACAGATGACCAAATTAAGGTACATGAATGTAATAGATTATTACTATGCTGTAAGAAATGAAGAATGTGAATACAGAAAATGAAAAGATTTATATGATACAAAGTGAAGAAAGCAGAACTAGGAAAAATATCCAGTGACTACAACAATGTAAATAACATGACAAAACAAAATAAAATAATGCTGCAAAATTATAATGGTCAACTTTAACCCCTAAGAGGAGATTAAATGAGAAAACACATCATCCATTACTTTGCAGAGGTAGGGAACAATAGGGATGGAAAACTGCATATAACATCAGACTTAAAAAAAAAAAAACTACATTGTTTTTTTTTTTTTATTTTATTTTATTTGCAAAACATATGTATGGGTAATTCTTCAACATTAACCCTTACATAGCTTTCTGTTACAGATTTTTCCCCCCAACTCCCCACCCCTCCCCAGATGACAGCATATCCACTACATTTTAATTATGTTAAAATACTTGACAAATCGAATATATGTATACATATTTCCACATTTATCATTGTGCAAGAAAAATCGTATCTAGACAAAAGACATATCAGATAAAGGAAACACAATGTAAGCAAACATCAATCAAGAGTATGAGAATGTTATGTTGTGGTCCACATTTCACATCCCTCTCTCTGGGTGTATATGGCTTTCTTCACTGAACAATTGGAACTGGTTTGAAACATTTCATTGTTGAAGAGAGCCATGTCCATCAGAATTGATCGTCATATAGTACTGTTGTTGCCGTGTATAATGATCTCCTGATTCTGCTCATTTCACTCAGCATCAGTTCATGCAAGTCTCTCCAGGCCTCTCTGAAATCGTCCTGCTGGTCGTTTCTCACAGAACAATAATATTCCATAACATTCATATACCATAATTTATTCAGCCATTCTCCAATTGATGGGCATCCCTTCAGTTTCCAGTTTCTAGCCACTACAAAAAGGGCTGCCACAAACATTCTTGCACATGTGGGGCCCTTTCCCTCTTCTAAGATCTCTTTGGGATATAAGCCCAATAGAAACACTGCTGGGTCAAAAGGTATGCAGAGTTTGACAACTTTTTGAGCATAGTTCCAAATTGCTCTCCAGAATGGCTGTATCTGTTCACAGCTCCACCAACAATGCATCAGTGTCCCAGCCCTCCCACATCCCCTCCAACATTTGTCATTATCTTTTCCTGTCATTTTAGCCAATCTGACAGGTGTGTAGTGGTACCTCAGGGTTGTCTTGATTTGCATTTCTCTGATCAA
>JAJPUD010023490.1:0-19913 GCA_023553655.1 Myrmecobius fasciatus
TTTAAAGGAGGGAAAGGGAACCACATGTGCAAAAATGTTTGTGGCAGGCCTTTTTGTAGTGGCAAGAAACTGGAAATTGAAAAGATGCCCATCAATTGGAGAATGGCTGAATAAATTATGGTATATGAATGTTATGGAATATTATTGTTCTGTAAGAAATGACCAACGGGAGGATTTCAGAGAGGATTGGAGAGACTTGCATGAACTGATGCTGAGTGAAATCAGCAGAACCAGGAGAACATTATACACAGCAACAAGACTATACGATGATCAATTTTGATGGACATGGTTCTCTTCAACAATGATGTGATTCAAACCAGTTGTTCAGTGATTAAGATAGTCATATACATCCAGAGAGAGGCCTGTGGGAACTGAGTGTGAACCACAACACAGCATTTTAACGCTTTCTGTGAATATCTCCATGCATTTTGTTTTCCTTCTTAGGTTGTTTTTTTCTTCTTTCTAGATCTGATGTTTCTTGTGCAGTAAGATAACTGTATAGATATGTATTCGTGTATTGTATTTGTCATATAATTTATCCTATTTAGCATGTATTAGATTACCTGTCATCTAGGGGTCGAGGGTGGGAGGAAGGAGGGGAAAAGCTTGGGAAAAAAAGTTTTTGCAAAGGTCAATGTAGAAAAATCACTCATATGTTTTGTAAATAAAAAGCTTTATATATAAAAAAATGAGAGCTCTAGGTTAGGTACTTTTCTCACTTATGGCTAAGAAAGAATTATTTTTTTTTCCCTGTGATATAATTTTTTTTAAATTTTATTTTATTTGCATAACATATGTGTGGGTAATTCTTCAACAATAACCCTTACATAGCTTTCCGTTACAAATTTTTCCCCCCAACTCCCCACCCCTCCCCTAGATGGCAGGATATCCACTACATGTTAATTATGTTAAAATATTGGCAAATCGAATATATGTATACATATTTCCAAACTTATCATTGTTGTGCAAGAAAAATCTTATCTACACAAACGATATATCAGATAAAGGAAACACAATGTAAGCAAACATCAATCAAGGAGTATGAGAATGTTATGTTGTGGTCCACATTTCACATCCCTCTCTCTGGGTGTATATGGCTTTTTTCAGTGAATAATTGGAGGTGGTTTGAAACATATCATTGTTGAAGAGAGCCATGTCCATCAGAATTAATTGTCATATAGTACTGTTGTTGCCGTGTATTATGATCTCCTGGTTCTGCTCATTTCACTCAGCATCAGTTCATGTAAGTCTCTCCAGGCCTCTCTGAAATCATCTTGCTGGTCATTTCTTACAGAACAATAATATTCCATAATATTCATATACCATAATTTATTCAGCCATTCTCCAATTGAAGGGCATCTATTCAATTTCCAGTTTCTAGCCACTACAAAAAGGGCTGCCACAAACATTCTTGCACATGTGGGGCCTTTTCCTTTCTTTATGATTTCTTTGGGATATAAGCCCAATAGAAATGCTGCTGGGTCAAAGGGTATGCACAGTTTGATAACTAAGAAAGAATTATTAATCAATCAAGAGATAGAATAAGTTTAAAAAGTTCAATAGATCATTTCATATTCCTGTAATTGAAAAGAAATAAAATCCATGCAGGTTGAATAAAAAGGGAAATGAAAATAAAAAAAAAAGAAATGTAATTACTATGGTATAACTTGTAACTTCCTGAAATGTGAAGCTGGTTTTTTAAGGAATAGTTCTTGAACCCAGAAGGAAATCATATGAGACAACTGAAGTTTTTCTTTCCTGTAACACCCATGCATGTAAACTCTTATAATTTATAGTAGAAAGAAAATACTCAGAATTCAGAAGTAAGAAAATTGACTTTGAAATTTTGTTTTCACTATATTTATTTTCTAGTGTGATCTTTGATAAATCATTTCTTCTTTGGAAGTCTTAATTTTTTTTTAAAGTATTGCACAGTACCCACATAGTTATATACAAGTCCTTATGAGTTGTCTAAATATATTTCTGGGGAAAATATGAAGAGGTATCTTTGGAATCTCATACTCTTCTCTTCATGGGAGATGGCTATTTCTTAGTCACTACCAAATGGTTTTGATGACCACTGCTTTATAATATAGGTTTAGATCTGGTAGAGCTAGGCCACCTTCATTTGCTTTTCCTCCCCTTACTTCCCTTGAAATTCTTGACCTTTTGTTCTTCCACAGAAATTTTGTTATTTTTTCTAGGTCAGTAAAATAGTATCTTGGGAGTTTGATTGGTATAGCACTAAATAAATAAATCAGTTTAAGTAGTATTGCCATCTTTATTATTTTTGCTTCAACTTTCCAAGAGCACTTGATATTTTTCCAATTGTTTAGTCTGTGGAAAGTGTTTTGTAGTTTTGTTCATATAGTTCCTGACTTTCCTTTGGAAGATAGATTCCCAAATAGTTTATACTATTGTCAGTTATTTTAAGTGGAATTTCTCTTTGTATTTCTTGCTGTTGGATTTTGTAAGTGATGTACAAAAATGCTGATGATTTATGTGGATTTATTTTGTATCCTACAACTTTGTTAAATTTGTGGATTATTTCTAATAGTTTTTTAGTTGATTCTCTAAGGCAATCAAGGTATCTAAGTAAAATAAAAACAAAAAGTTGAATGATAATTTCACTTTTATTTAATATATTTGGGATATTGTGATACAATATTGTGGGATATTGATGATGATGATAATGATGATGATGATGATGATATGCAAGAAAATGCTCCCTTGAGCAATGAAGGTGTAGTCCTCTGACTGCCTTTTATTTGATGATTTCAAGAGTTTTTTGCTGACCAAAAAGACACTATCCTAAGACCAAGTTAGTAATGGGCTTCACTATTTTTGTGTGAGTCCTTGGAAGACAGGAATCCTGTTTTGACTCCTTCAGCATGATAGGACCTGCTGGAGTTCATGACATATTTGTACTTTTTGAGATTCCCTAGTCACTTTTATGCCCAAAGAAGCATAAAACTTGGTTTTAATGGAGAAATAACATTAATGATAGTAAAGGGAACAGGGCTCTAGACTTACTTTTATTGATGTAGAAGACTTTTGGATGTGGAAAATCCTTTCATTAAGATCAATATCTTATGGTCTTTTAAAGTAACCTGGGGATCTGAAAGATAAAGGAAATTGTCTATAGTAATAGTGTGTCACAGAGATAGTAGCTGAATTCTTTTTTTTTTTTTTTAAATAAAACTGATCCTTCTTTCAGCATACTACAGTATCACTCTTTACTTACCTTTATATTTATATGAGTGAGGTCTATGATTATTTTCTTATATGACAACTCTTGCAGGAGTTGGTGAATTATTATACTGAACATTTCACAGATAAGAACATTTAGGTTAACAAATCACTAAAGTAATGCCCATAATTTTCCAAGTTGGAATGTCAATGGTTAAATTGGTTATTTGGTTCTCAGTAAATATAGTATTGTTTCCTTTCTACCACATTGTCTGGAATGAAGAGACATACAATTTTATGCACAGAACAAATGAACTGTGTGTTAAAAATATCTTGTACTTGTAGAAGTACTATTTGCATATGAACCAAGCAGACCAATGATAACATGGTATAGCAAGAAAGCTATATTGTCTTTGAAGAACAGCATCCTGAACTCTGTCACTTTCTAATTAAGGGACTTTGGGTAAGGTGAGTTTCTTAACTTTTATGCACTACCTTAATTTCATCATTTAGAAAATGAGCAAAAGCAAAGCCTATATTGGTAAGAATGAGAAAATCAAGGACCTCTTCTTAATCAATCAGAATACATGTATTACCTTCCAACACTGTACTAATTTCTGGGTGTGCAGTGATAATATTTCTATCCCTAGTTTCCAGAATTGTTGGACTTATGAAATGAGCTTATTTATGTTCATTTTCTATGCCTAGTTCAGTACCTGGCACTTAATAGGGGCTTAATGAATATAGCTTGATTGATTTTCCAACCTCAGCAGCTCATGAAACTATCTATAAAGGTATTAAGAATTTACAATTTACAACAGTGGAGGTAGCAACTTCATGAACAAAATCACAGATCCTTAAATCTCTGAAAAAGATAATGTAAGCTACAAGGTACTATGGAAAAGTAAATATTATTCTTATTTTAATAGTATTAACATTTTTAAAAAATCAAAATTGCCCTAGTTATTTTTGCATCTAGAAATGATGATGCATAGACACTGTCTTTTATTAGATATTTATTTCATTCAGATCAAGATAATCCATGGAGTTGCACTGAAATTAGCCACTCTGGAGAGGTTTCCAATAGAAAGAATGTAATATGTAAGAAGATAGTATTTGTAATAAAAAATTAAATGAGCTCTGAGTTCTAGTTTTGCTAGAATAATATAAAATACAATGATGTATTGTAAAAAATGGGAGAACTCCTTTCTTCTCTATGAATCTCCATTTGCTCATGAAAGTTTTGCAGTACTTGATCTCTAAGTGCCTCTGATAAAAATCTTATGATGAGAAGGAAAGAAGGCCAGGAACGAAGGCAAGAAGGCAGGCAGTCAGAAGGCAAGCAGTAAGGAAGGAAGGCAGTAAGGAAAGAGGCAGGAAGGAAAGAAGGCAGGCAGGAAGGAAGGAAAGAAGGGAAAGAGGGAAGGAGGATGACAGGAAAGGAGGGAAGGAAGAAGAAAAGTCAAAAAAAGAAGAAATATTCTGTGGGATTGAACTGGATGATTTCTGAAAACTTTTTTGAACTTTAGCATTCTATAATTTAGTATAATTAAGTATAATTAAGGGTATAAATATTTTAATGATCAGGGAAAAATTGATGATACACACATGCACACATAAATTTTACTATCTATGCACTTATAGAGATGTGAGTAGATATATATACACACATGTATGTGTGCATATATGCACCATGTATATACATATATACATATATACACATATACATGTGTGTATGCATTTGCCAAACATGAATGCTATTTTTGACAGAATAACATCAAAGTGAGGATGAGCCAAATCAGAGGGAGATCAACATGCTTAAGATCATAGATGGAGGGCTGACAATGACCTTGGAAATAATGTAGCTTAATTGTCCCTCTCTGTTTTGCAGATGAGAAATTTGAATCCTGTAAGGTTTACATGATATATTCAAGTTACATAGGTATTATTAACCCAAGATTTGAACTAAGATTATTTAATTCCAATAACTTATTCCAATCATACTACTTTCATTCAAACTTGTAGGTTACCTTGGATAATATTCACATTTGTGGTTTTATATAAAAACAGATGCACATAGATTTAAACACAATTCAATATGAAAGAATGGGGGCAGAGAAGAAGGCAAAGCTATTTTTCATAAAGAATTCCCTTTAACACACAGCCATATGTTCTCGGCTACTCCTGAGGTCCATGGTATTTTAATAAGTACCCCAGATCTTAATTAAAATGCCTATATGAGAAGAAATTCTTGGCCAGATACTTTAGATTGCGAGCAACATAGGTTTTTCTTGTGAAACTTTTAGCTCATTTTTGTAGGAAAAAGCCATTATAAATTCAACTCTAATCAACAAACACCTGTTACAGTTTCTCTTTCATCCCTAGTAAAATATCAAAATACTTCTTATCCACTCTGAAAGAAATCATTATAATTGAGGATATATGTGAATAGATCCTTATGCATATAGACATATACACATTTATGCATATGTATATATTTGTTTTTGCATATATTGCAAGATGAATTATAGGAGGAAGACATAAATATATAAGAACCATTCAATCAATTATAAAACATGTATTAAGTTCCAACACTTCACTAAGTTATGGATATACTGTGAGCTACATGAAATAGTCCCTGACTTAACGTAATAATCAGTAAGGGCAAACAACATATACAAATGTAAACATAAAAAGAATGTGTTCAAAATAAAATCAAAGTAGTTAGTGGAAGTGCAGTAGCAATCAGAGAAGGATTCATGTAGAAGTGTATTGCACAGGACTTCTAAAAATCACAAATGAGGAAGGGAGTTCTTGCCAGGCACAGAAGTTTACAAGTATAAAGACATGTATTTGGGACATGGAATCAGTGTAGGGAAAATAATGTCTATAACTTAGTGACATAGTAGATAAGAGCTCTGTATCTGGAATCAGAAAGCCTTGAGTTCAAATCTAACCTCTAACATTAGATGAATAACCCTAGGAAATTACCCAGTGCCTGCTTGAGTTTTTTCATCTGAAGATGGGAATAATAATACCAGCTACTTCCTAGGTTTGTTGTAAAGATCAAGTGAAACAATATTTGTAAAGCATTTTACAAAACTTTATATACTATATAAATATTGGTGATTGCTATTAGTAGAATATCATCAAAGTACTCATTTATATATCATTGGAAAAATTCCATTTTCCAGGTGGTGACTGTAGATGTAATGCATATTTCTAATCTCTGCCATGGCAATGACCAAATCATTAGAAGTTTTGGGAAAGAAGATAATCAGAAGATGATCAATGTGTGTGTGTGTGTGTGTGTGTGTGTGTGTGTGTGTGTGTGTGTGTGCCCGCGCGCGCACACGCGCGCGCGCGCAAGATCAAACATCAAAGCCTCAGGTTTTCCTTGTTTTTCTGATTGCCAGAACAGAAGGATAAGAATTAAGGCAGCCAAAATTCTTATTTCTCAGCTAGTAAAGCAAAATACCCCAGAAGACTTTATTTCTAGTTAATTTCTTACAGGACAATCCGTATGCCTGTGTCCCCCAATACATTAGCAGTGACAGCAGCTGCCCATGGTTGCTTGATTCCAGCTGCTTGTTCAACCATGTTGCCTTCTTACTAATCACAATCTCAGAAACCAATTGAATGGGTGTGAGTGCAATTATCATAAGAAAAAACAACAATAATTAAATATAATTAATGAAGACCCCTATTACCAGGGCAAATTCATTCTCTGTGTCTAAGTTGGACGAAGTCCCTAAATGAGCACACCTCATTACCCAAATGAATTGCTTTCATAAAGCATAACTTTTATGCTACTAATATTGTCTTAATACACTTGATTTTTCCCCAAATTGGTAGCTCTTTGTAAAAATATATCACTATATATTACTGAGTGATATAAGAGCAAATCCTGCAAATTTAACCAGTCCAAAATAGCTTTATACTGCCTCATCAGTTGTTACCTTGTGACAATGAACAAATCACTTCATTAGTGAGCCTCAGTTTCCTCATGTGCCAAGTGACATGTCATATTACTGGGAAAATATATTATAAAACTTAAAGAGCTAAAGAACTGTGAACTTAGAGAGTAAATTAACTCATTGTGACATTAATCACTATTTTCAATGAGAGACATAATAAGTATATCCATCTTTTCTCTATTGCATGTAATGTTTCTTACTTCAGCTGTTTCATTAACAATATTCCTTATATAGACAGGTAAAAAGTTAAAATTGATTTTGACCCTGACAGCACATGTATACTTGATCCTGAAATGCATTTTCTCATGAAATTAATGACATACATGTGAATAAGGTACAGAACCAATCCACAAGAGTTAAATAATTAGTAGTTAATTCAACTGAAGTATAGACTAATTCCACTATTATACCTCAGTTTTCATATGACATTAAGTACATAGCATTCCAAATAAAACTGTTTAGTAATTCTAATCATAAATAGATTTTAATAAGATGAAAAGTTGTGGTTTACTACTATGATCGAGGAGTACAATTTAAAGAGGATTTATTTGTGTATGGTGAGGTCTAATTGATACCCCTCTTTATATATGATATTGTATTAAGCTTTGGAAAATTCCAGCCTCCTGGAAAAGATCTGCAATATCTCAAAGCAGTCAGATCTGACCATCCATAAAGGAAAGAGCAAGTGGAAGAACGATGTCAACTGTACAGATTACTACATTCATTTGAATGGAGAGCATAAAATCTTAAATCATACTTTATATGTAAGACAGACAATGGAGATGGCCTGTTAGTTCTTCCAAAATTTGAACCAGAAGATGAAAGAGATGGTTTCACATTTCTATAAACTGGTAGAGAGTGAAATAAAAAGAGCCAGAGAAACAATTTATACAATATACAATACATACAATAACAAAATTATAAAGATAAATAACTTTATAGCGCTTAAAAATCCTTAGCAAAACAATAACCAAAAGTCTGAAGTTGAAGCTTGCTATTTATTATTTGACACAGAAGAGATGCCATGTTTTGGACATGACCAATTTAAATGTATTGTTTTATTTAATTATGCATGTTACTAATGCTTTTTAAATTTTGTTTAATTGGAGAAATGAGAGAGAAATAAAATTGATTTTTGTTCACATACAATAAAAATTTTAAAAGATTGAACTAGACAGAAAGAAATTATAAATCTCCATTCTTTCCCAATTTTTGATGGAAGAAAAGGCTGATTTTTTTTAAGATCCACATTCTTTTATGATATACCAAAAACAAATAGAATAATTTTTGAAAAATTAAGGTTTATTATCACCATGAGGAAATGTGTGTTGTGGATCTAAGTTACAACATGTGACTAGTGAGGAACTTTGAAGAAAGGTAAGTTTAAAGAATATCATCTAAGAAATGAATGATACCAAGAGAAGGTAGACTAGTCATAGTAAATGACTGGTTGCTGTCCTTGTCTTTCGAAGAGGAACAAACTGATATCATTATTTTAGTCAAGTTACAGTGTGTCTGACTATGATTAATTAGACCAACATGACCTTGAAATGCTCTGGCACAGATTGGACACAAATAGTCCATATTAACATTTGAGCTGGATTCTCTAACTTTGTATATTTTGTGTTTTGGAGCTATTTTAATTATGCTTTCTTCATAGTTCTAACGTGGCAAAGCCCTGAAGTGAAAAATATGTGGGATGATATAGAGTAATGTCATATCAAATGATAACATATGGATAATTTATGATCTGAATTATTGGAAGGAACTTGCACAACAATTAAATAATAATTTTTAGCACTCACAGCAAGGAAGTGTAAAGCTTCATGCTAGTGACTGTGGATACTGTGTTGACTTACAAAAGTAAATCAAACTCAGTCCATGTCCTTATGAAGTTCACTAAGCATGGCAGTGTGGGAAGGTGGGAAAAGAACTTTATTTGTAAATTGGAGTCATATGGCAGTGCAGCTGTGCTGTGTGTCTTTAAAAAATATGTATAGTAATTTTGGGGGCATGATTCCAATTCACAATTCCACCAACACTACATTATTGTGCCTGTTTTCCCACAGCTCCTCCAACATTTATCATTTTTTTCTTTTTGTCCACTTTAACAATCTGATGAGATCAAAGATGAACTTCAAAGATGTTTAAATTTGCATTTCTATTTTTGTTACAGATTTGGCATTTTTTTTCTTGTGAATCCTGATATCTTTAGTTTCTTCACTTGTTCATATCATTAGACTATTTATCAATTGGGGAATGGTTATTTTTATACAAACTTTAATCAGTTCATTATATATTTAAAAAATGAGAACTTTACCTTGATTCAAATAATTGTTTCCCCTGTTAATGATTTTTATTCTGACATTAGCTGGGATGAATTATATAAAACCTTTAAATATAATGCAATCAAAATGATTCAATTTGCCTTCTGTGATTGTTTAGTTAATAAACTCTTCCACTATCCATAAAACAAATGTAATTTCTCCCTCCCTCCCTCTCTTTCTCCCTCTCTATCTCTCTCTGTCTCTCTTTCCTCTTTCTTTTCTGCTCTCTATCTTTTTGTTTCTTTCTTGTTTTCTTTCTCTTCATTGGTTGGAAAAGGTGGAAGTAAGAGAAAAAAATAAATGGATCATAATTGCATATATATGTATACATTTATACATATACATATATATATATATATTTACAAAGTACTTCTCTTCTTCAGCTTTTATTTTCTCCATCTCTAAAATAAGAGAGCCAATACCTTCTAGCTCTAAAGCTCATGATACTTGAGGAACTAATTACCAAATAAAATGGGCCAGAGGAATCTAATGGCTATTTTTAACAATATTTCTATGGAAAAAAATCCTAGTATTTGATAATGAATGTATATTAATGTTGCCATTTTCTGGGACCAATGTATTCATTTGTTTATTCAATAAATATATTTCAAATGTCTTTTATGTACACAAACTCTTAAGTGCTAAAGGACATAGAATGATGACTGAGGCTCTGAGGTCATCCTCATGAATTACATTTTCATACACACATTTGTATATACACATACATACTTCTATCATATATACATATATTTATACATATTTCTATGCATATGTGTATATATGTACATATATATATATATATATACAGGCAGAAACACATATATTATATAAGTATATGCAATAGTCTGTTATTTTAGACTTCCCTGACATAATTAAATATACAGCACACAAAATTATTGGATATTAAACTTTCAAATTCTACTACAGTTTTGAAGGTCATTATACATTTTGCAAAATCATAATAGATTTGTCTTGTTTGTATTCTTTCTGATTTTATTTTCATTCTTTTATTTTAAAAAAGATTTACTGATGCTTATTTGCTTCTTTTTTTCATGTTTATCACTACCCACTATTTCATTTCCAGCTCCTCATAGAAGTCCACCTTTCCCTGAAGTATATAGAGTCAAGGTGGACAGATCAGGAGTTTCTCTGAACATGTAGAGTAGTCTGCAGATGTAGAGTAGTTTTCTCTGAACATGAGCATTTAATTATGCCCTTCTATTCCAGCACATCTCTGTCTGAATAAAGGCTGCATACTCATTCAGTTGAAATCATGACTGGTCATTGGGTTTATCAAAGTTTATAAGTTATTATAAATTTTTCCAATATTTTATTAAGGATTATTATGCAAATGTTTTTTTCTGATTATGCTCATTTCAATCAGCCTTAATTGGTATAAATCATGAAATGTTTTCTTTAAAATATTTATCCATCACTTAGGAGCATGTAATCAATGACAATGAGTTGGTAAAGATTTCATGGGCCTGTAGTCCAGTTTTTCATTCTCCATGTAAGAAATCCAAGACTTAGGGAAGTTAACTGATTTTACCCAAGTATCCATAGGTAGTAAGCCTTGAAGACAGAATTTGAATGTAGGTATTTTTCAGCCCATATTTTTTCCACTCCATCAGAATGCTTCCCATCAGCTAATAATAAAATAATAAAAATAAGATTTTTGTTGTGACTTCAGCCAAATGGTTTTTTGAAGTCTTCTCCAATTTTGCAATTCTATGGTGTTATGAGTTTAAGAGTAAAAATTCTTGATTTACTTTGGGTATTTTTATTATAACAGTTAAGTTACAGATTCCCAAGGAAAAAGTAGATATTCAGGGGTTTTAAATTTAGTTTGGAGATGGACAAATTTATAGATATAGATACAAATACAATTAATACAAATAACATAATAACATATGTTAATTTTTGTACCAGTTTGGTAGTGCAGTGGATAGAGGCCTGGCCTGGAGTCAGGAACACTAATCTTCCTTAGTTTAAATCTGGCCACAGATAATTACTATGTATATGATTATATAGAAGTCACTTAATCCTGTTTGCCTCAGTTTCCTCATCTGCAAAATGATCTGGAGAGTGAAATGACAAGCTACATGAGTATGTTTGCCAAAAAAACAAAAACAAAAATAAAACTCAGATGAGGGCAAAGAGTCAGAATAGACACCACCACTACCATTTTACTATAAGTATTTAATAGTGTGAGAAGAGGTCTATAACACACACAAAAAAATCATATTTTGTCTAGTAGTTGTCTATATGTGTGTCCCATGCTTCTATTTTCCCCGAATGAAAAATATGCCTTCATTTTAGAAAATATCTAAGGAAAGAAATTAAGTCAAAAACAGAGACCAAGCTACATTTCAATGAAGTGTAAATGAATAGGGATTAAAATGATCTCACATTTCTGAAGAAGAAGACATCTCCCTTTGGCATATCCCTCTAAAGAAAACAAGACAGCATGATTACAGAGGAAAAGTCACAAATCCTTTTGTTCTTCTGTGTGTACTATGTGGCTACCTTGGGATGTCTGAGTACTGTTTCCTTCTGACTTTCAGAACAGTTTCTCCCTTCATTTCTTACTAAGTGCTTGCCATTAATAATAATATGGTCTTGCCTTTTCCTTATAGAAAACTGGAGACATTTTTCTGTTTAAGTAATACTTGACTATGCTATTACCTGATAATTCCTTCCCATGTACAGTCAAAGATTTTTCAGTCAATTATGATATAGTCATCTGTCAAACCATCAAATAAATATTAAGTACTTACTATGACTTCAACACAAAAAATTATATGATATCATGTAATTTTTCAGAAGGAAATAAACTTATACCATTTGAAATATGAGGGAAAAGACTATTACCAATATAGATCTTCAGAGAAGGCTTCATGTAGGAGGTTACGTTTAAATGGGACCAAAATTTCAACACTTAAATAGAGAATAATTTCAATGTAATTACTGAAAATATCTGCTCAGTGTATATTTTTAAATATTTAAATAATGTCAATAATTACTTAGAGTTTTTATTTATTTTTTGAAGCCCAAATGGATAAAAAAATCTATAGGTATAGAAATATGCTATTACTATTCTAGTACTTTTAGACTTAAGTCTTGCTTTTTTTTTTTCAGAAAGCAAAACAATTCAACACTTCAAAAAGCTCATTCAATTAGACACTAATAATTCAGGAATATCAAACAAAATCAGCCTGAAACTGACCTCCTGCATGCTCTGTAAAGAAGGCATTTGCTAAACAAAGTTATACTAGAAATAGGTTTATAAGAAGAAATATTAAAATTTATAAAAAAAATTGTTTCAAGCGCCATCAATTTGTTATAACTATCCCTTTCAGTTTTGTCATAGTGGTTAGAAAGCATTTTCTCATACCAGCTTTATGAGGTAAGTAGCACCAGTTTATTATGGCAGTTTTGTAGATAAAAACAAAACAAAACTGAGTATCATGGAAGTGAATAAACATATCCACAATCACATAGCTAATAAGTATAGGAACCACAGATTACTCTCAGGAGATTTGCTCTAAGACTATTGTTCATCATAATTTTCTGGCTCTTATATTTAAACAATTTGTGTCCTAATTACAAACCAACAGAATAGGTTACCTAAGCATTTATAGACAATATTTAGCTTACTTTCACTTATACATTCTTAAGTTATAAAATTGTATTTTACAAAAATATATAATGTAGATTTTCACTGATAATCTTTTCTGTCTCCACATAGACCCCTTACACAATTTTTGAAATTTCTATATGTTTAAATAAATAGTTGCTGTTAAATATTTACTGGAAATGTAAATGCTATAACAGAGGGTGGAAACTTTAGAATGCTAGACAAAGAAGTCTGAAATTCACTGACTAATAGAGAGACCCTCTTTCTACCCAACATTTTTCATTGATTTAATTAGGCCATTTTACCTCTCTCTTTATCATGGTGAGAGGAAATTTAAGCAATATCTTACAATCAAACATTCTGAGATTAGGTTGAGAAATTTATGAGCAAGGAAGAGAATAGTTGGAATGCAACCTGCCCTCTGATACTTAAAGCAATTAGCCATCCCTCTATTTTACTGCTGAAAGGCAGCTGAAATGTAATGGATCATAGCCTGGGTTACAGTCAATGCCAAGTCACTATGAAAATGTTAGTTTTCTATATTTCTTCTTTCATGTTTCAAGTGTATAATATTCCCTTTCAACACTCCATAAATGGCATATTCCTCCCACCTCTCTACCAAGCAACTCCTTTTTCTGACCCATCACATAATATGTGGACTTTTATTTTTAACTTTAAGGTAAAAATTAAGCAATTTATGATAAAGAGATAGATGCAAAAGTGTGGAAACTCAATTAAGTAGAAAAGTGGGCGGAGGTGCTATGTTGATATGTTAGTGTACCATGCAGATGTGAGAAAGGGAGCTTGTGTGGGTGAGTATCAGAGGATGTGGGAGGGGTGTTACTTTAGTAAAAGATGTCAAAGTGTCATAGACCTAACCCAGAAAAAATAATTATACTTCAGGCTGAAAAACTGACTTATTTTAGGCTAATTGAAGATGAAGTACTTGCTAAAATATTTCCCTGAAATGTGGCTACTTAACAGCTCTAGGACATATTACTTGTGCGGCTCTGGACTATTGGCTTGACCTTGTTGAGACACAATTTCTTTATCTATAAAATGAATACAGTTGGTTTTGTTCCCTATATCTCAAAAAATTGTTATAAGGAAACTAGTTTGTCATTCTTTATTATTTGCAAACATGTGATCTATAGAATTCAGATCTGATTATTCTTCTGCAGAAGTTTCAATGACCTTCCATTGCTTCTTAGAGAAAAAAACAAACTTTTCAGTTGTTTGACATTTAAAACTTTTTATAGTTATTCTTTGCAGAATGACTATTACTCCCTCTCATACTGTCTGCATTCCATCCATATTGATTGATCCACATTTACATCCTATGTGTAACATCCCTGCCTCAATGCCTTTGCAAAGGCTGCTTGTAAATGATCAGAATGTTGTTCCTTTTTATCTTTGCCTCTTGGAAACCTCAGTTCTCTTGGAGAACAAAATAAAGGAAAGGCTCAGCGCCAAAGCCATTGTCTTCAGAATGCCTTTTCTGATTCCCTTTACTTTTATTTGACCAAAATGCAATAGAGAATAGATGATATTTCATTTTAAAAGTAAGTCAATGTGTAGAGTGCAGGGAAATTTATGAAAAGATTATTAACCCTATCTCAATTTGACTTTGATGCTACTGCTTTAGTAGACAGGGCATTGGATTGGGATTCAGAACTTAGTCGGAATATATCTATTTCTAGTTACCTTGATTATTTTGGAAAGCAGCTTTTTTTTTTTCTTGAGAAACTGATCTTTTAAGTTCCTTCTAGCTTTAAGTTTCAAAAGAGATAGAAGTATTGCCAAATTACTGTGATTTCCATTACCAGTGTTGATAAGGATGTTGGAATAGATGACCTCTAATTTACCTTCTGGCTGTAATAGTGATAATCTCGCTTCAGTGTAAATACCCACAAAAGTCTTTATCTGGGAATCAATTTTATTTAGGCATGATTTTTGTTTGTTTGTTTTTTAGATTTATATTTTTAGAAATTCTTACCACTGTATCCAGAAAATACATGCTATGATGGGAAGAAAAAGAAAAATTCGACTACATTTTTTCTTTCTGTAAAGTGATGTTAAAGCTATAAATCATAATTTTTTTTCAATACAATTCTTTCAAATTTTGTGTCTTTTCTCAATTCAGACCAGGTAGCAGATAAGTGAGGTAGACTGGCAGTCCAGGCCACTCCACCAAGAATCTCTTCTGTGAGAGCAGAAAAAAGCTGATTTGGGAGAAAATATCTTTGCCTTCCAAAATATCAGTCCTTAAACTTTAGCAATGAATTACCAAAACAAAAAAACCCTGAAAAATCATCCTTACAGGCTTTGAATACCTGCTAGAAATTATTATTCATTTCCACAAATTAAAATTTAGCAATAATTTATTATGGATCTTCTAAATATAAAGTATTTACCAGATATTACGAATATAGAGATAAAATAAAACAGTCCCTGCCTAAGGAAAAAGATTGTGAGTGCAGAACATTGAATATACTATCTGAGGGGGGACATTTGTTGGTTAATGTGCTGATGATCCTCCCTTTCTTCCATGCTTGTTTTTTGTTACACGAGATAGTTCTTTGGCTAGGGAAGGAAAGAGATTCATAAATACAAATGAACATAACTTTAAGATTAAAGATATCAATTTTAAAAGCCCAAGTCCTCAAAGAGCTTACTTTACACACTTAATTCCTTTCAAAGTTACTTGTCTTTCTCAAGTTAATGTTTGTGAATATATTATTCTACTGGTTCTGCTTAATCAACTCACCCTGCATTAGTTCATATAAGACTTTTTTTTTAATTAAAGCTTTTTATTTGTATAACATATGTATGGGTAATTCCCCAGCATTGATCTTTACAAAGCTTTCCATTACAAATTTTACCCCCAGTCCCCTCCCCTCCCCTAGATGGCAGGAAGTCCACTACATGTTAATAATGTTGAAATACTTGACAAGTTGTGCAAGAAAAATCCTACCTACAAGAAAAAAAAGAAAATCAGAGAAAGGCAACACAATGCAAGCAAACATCAATAGGGAGCATGAAAATGTTATGTTGTGGTCCATATTTCATATCCCTCTCTCTGGGTGTATATGGTCTTCAGTGAACAATTGGAACTGGTTTGAGACAATTCTTTGTTGCAGAGAGCCATGTCCATCAGAATTGATCGTCATGTAATATTGTTGCTGTTTATAATGATCTCCTGGTTCTGCTTGTTTCACTCAGCATCAGTTCATGCAAGTCTCTCAAGGCCTTTCTGAAATCGTCCTGCTGGTCGTTTCTTAAAGAGCAATAATATTCCATAACATTCATATACCATAATTTATTCAGCCGCTCTCCAATTGATGGGCATCCCTTCAGTTTCCAGTTTCTAGACACTACAAAAAGGGCTGCCACAAACATTCTTGCACATGTGGGGCCCTTTCACTCCTCTAAGATCTCTTTGGGATATAGGCCCAATAGAAACACTGCTGGGTCAAAGGGTATGAACATTTTGATAACTTTTTGAGCGTAGCTCCAAATTGCTCTCCAGAATGGTTGGATCCATTCACAGTTCCACCAACAATGTATTAGTGTCCCAGTTCTCCCACATCCCTTCCAACATTAATGGTTATCTTTTCCTGTCATTTTAGCCAATCTGACAGGTGTGTAGTGGTACCTCAGAGTTGTCCTAATTTGCATTTCTCTGATCAATAGTGATTTGGAGGAACTTTTCATATGACTAGAGATAGTTTTAATTTCATCATGTGAAAATTGTCTGTTCATATCCCTTGACCACTTATCTATTGAAGAGTGGCTTGAATTCATATATATATGAGAACATTCTCTATATATTTTAGAAATGAGGCCTTTATCAGAACCATGAAATGTAAAGATGATTTCCCAATTTGATGCTTCCCTCCTAATTTTGTCTGCATTTGTTTTATTTGTACAGAAACTTTTTAACTTAATATAATCAAAATTATCTATCTGGTGTTCAGTAAGGAGTTCCAGATCTTCTTTGGACATAAATTCATTCCATCTCCACAGGTCTGAGAGGTAAACTATATTACATTCCTCTAGTTTGCTTACAATATCACTCTTTATATCTAGATCATGAACCCATTTAGATCTTATCTTGGTATGTGGTGTTAGATGTGGGTCAAGCCCTAATTTCTTCCACACTAGTTTCCAATTTTCCCAGCAGTTTTTGCTAAATAGTGAGTACTTATCCCCAAAGCTGGGGTGTTTGGGTTTATCAAACACTAAATTATTAAAGTTATTGCCTAGATTATCCTGATAATCTATCCTATGCCACTGATCGACTGCTCTATTTCTTAGCAAATACCAAATGGTATTGATGACCACTGCTTTATACTATAGTTTCAGATCTGGTACAGCAAGGCCACCTTCATCTGCCTTTTTTTTCATTAATCCCCTTGAAATCCTTGACTTTTTATTTTTCCAAATGAAATTTGCTACTATTTTTTCTAGATCTGTAAAATAATTTCTTGGGAGTTTGATTGGTATGGCACTAAATAAGATTAGTTTGGGTAGTATTGTCATTTTTATTATATTCGCTTGGCCTACCCATGAGCACTTAACATTTTTCCAATTGCCTAGGTTTGATTTTATTTGTGTGGAAAGTGTTTTGTAGTTTAGTTTGTGTAGTTTGTGACTTTTCCTTGGTAGATAGATTGCCAAATATTTTATCCTATCATCCGTTATTTGAAATGGAATTTTTTTTGTATCTCCTGCTGCTGAATTTTGTTGGTAATATATAATAATGCTGATGATTTATGTGGATTAGTTTTGAATCCTGCAACTTTACTAACGTTGTGAATTGTTTCTAGTAGTTTTTTAGTTGAGTCTCTAGGGTTGTCTAAGTATACCATTATGTCATCTGCAAAGAGTGATAATTTGGTTTCGTCATTACATACTCTAATTCCTTTTATGTCTTTTTTTTCTCTTATTGCTAAAGCTAACATTTCTAATACAATATTAAATAGTAATGGTGACAGTGGGCAGCCTTGTTTCACTCCTGATCTTATTGGGCATGGTTTTAGTTTGTCTCCATTACATATGATGCTTACTGATGGTTTTAAGTAGATGCTACTGATCATTTTAAGGAAAAGCCCATTTATTCCTATACTCTCTAGTGTTTTTAATAGGAAAGGGTGTTGGATTTTATCAAATGTTTTTTCTGCATCTATTCAGACAATTATATAATTTTTGATAGTTTGGTTATTAATGTAATTAATTATGCTGATAGTTTTCCTAATATGGAACCAGACCTGCATCCCTGGTATAAATCCTACTTGGTCATAGTGTACTATCCTGGGAATGACTTTCTGTAATCTCATTGCTAATATCTTATTTAAAAGTTTTGCATCAATATTCATTAGGGAAATGGGTCTATAGTTTTCCTTCTCTGTTTTCACCCTACCTGGTTTAGCTATCAGCACCATATCGGTCTCATAGAAGGAATTTGGTAGTATACCTTCTGTCCCTATTTTCTCAAATAGTTTATATATTATTGGAATTAATTATTCTTTGAATGTTTGGTAGAATTCACATGTAAATCCATCTGGCCCTGGAGATTTTTTCTTAGGGAGTTGGTTAATAGCTTGTTCTATTTCTTTTTCTAATATGGTGCTATTTATATAGTTTATATCCTCTTCTGTTAACCTGGGCAATCTATATTTTTGTAGATATTCCTCCATTTCATTTAGATTATCAAACTTATTGGCATAAAGTTGGGCAAAGTAACTCCTAATTATTACTCTAATTTCCTCTTCTTTGGAGGAAAGTTCTCCCTTATCATTCTTGAGACTAACAATTTGATTTTCCTCTTTCCTTTTTCTTATCAAATTAACTAAAGGCTTATATATTTTGTTGGTTTTTTCGTAGAAACAACTCAGTTTTATTTATTAATTCAATACTTTTCTTATTTTCAATTTTATTAACTTCTCCTTTTATTTTTAGAATTTCCAATTGGGTATTTAATTAAGGGTTTTTAATTTGTTCTTTTTCTAGTTTTTTTTTTAATAATAAGCCCAATTCATTGATCTTTTCTTTTTCTATTTTATGCAGGTAAGCATCTAGAGATATAAAATTGCCCCTTATAACCGCTTTGGCCATTTCCCACAAATTTTGGTATGTTGTCTTATTATTGTCGTTCTCCTGGATGAAATTATTGATTGTGTCTATGATTTGTTCTTTCACCCATTCATTCTTCAGGATTAGATTATTTAATTTCCAATTAACTTTTGGCCTATTTTCTTCTGCCCTTATATTGCATGTGATTTTTATTGCATCATGATCTGAAAAAGATGCATTTACTATTTCTGCCTTTCTGCATTTGATTTTGAGGTTTTTATGCCCTAACACATTGTCAATTTTTGTATAAGTTCCATGGACTGCTGAGAAAAAAGTTAACCCCATACTGTCTCCATTCAATTTTCTCCATAGATCTATCATCCCTAACTTTTCTAACAATTGGTTTATCTCCCTAGTTTCTTTCTTGTTTATTTTGTGGTTTGATTTATCTAATTCTGAGGGAGCAAGGTTGAGATCCCCCACTAGTATTGTTTGGCTATCTATTTCTTCTTGCATCTCTCTTAATTTCTCCCCTAGGAATTCGGATGCTATTGCACTTGGTGCATATATATTTAGTACTGATATTGCTACATTATCTATGGTACCCTTTAATAAAATATAGTTTCCTTCCTTATCTCTTTTGATTAGATCTATCTTGGCTTTTACTTGATCTGAGATAAAGATTGCTACCCTTGCTTTTTTTTTTTT
>JAJPUD010023491.1:0-19912 GCA_023553655.1 Myrmecobius fasciatus
AAGTATACATGATAAAAAGTCAGAAGACTTGGATGTGAATCCTGATTCTGGCCCAAAGTAACTTTGGGCAAGTTACAATCTCTTTGAGACTGTGTCCTCATTTGTAAAATGGGAATAATCATACTTGCATTATCTTCTTCTCATGGCAATTGTGAAAAAATTGTAAAAAAAAACTGAACAGTAATTATTAAAAGTGAAGAGAAAAGTGTTGGCTTGATCTATAGTTTATAAGAAGCTAAAAAAGTTAGTACAACTATTCTGGAAATTTATTTAGAATTATGCAAATAAAGCAATTAAAATGTGGATATTCCTCTTGGATATATTTGGAAAAGCTCCACCATTGGAGCAAAAATATTGATAAAAGCATCTTTTGTGGTAGCAAAGAACTGGAAACAAGACAAACATCCATCAATTTGAGTAGGACTAAAAAAAAGTATGGTACATGAATGTAATGGTATATTATTGTGATATTCTAAAAAAAAATGGAAAAATGATGAATACAAAGAAGTCTAGACTTACCTGACTTGATGACCATAATAACATAGTTCTTCAAAGTTAGATAATAGATAACTTTTATTACGTCCAAAAAGGCTAGTGTAGAGTAGTCAATTTTGAACTCCAATAGGTAGGAGGAGGAGGGATACAGGAGATATTTTTTTGGGGGGGAGGAAAGGGAGCAACTATATAATTGCAGGCATTGTTTATCTTGTTTTCTTGGCACTACTTATTTAATTTTGTATCAGTTCATGTAAATCTATTGAATTATTAAAGCTTAAACTGCCCTCAGTCTTTGGGGATACTTCATACAGAGTAAATGAAAGGTAACTTCAGAGACAAGGGTCTTGAAGCCTGGACAACTGGTAAAGACCCCTTGCAGAAGGTGGGATCTGAGATACATTCTGAAGGCTACCAGGGAAGCTAGGAACCAGAGATGAGTAGTGGGAGCAGTCCAGGCAGTGGAGCAGGTATCATTATGCCCATTTTGTAGATGAAAAAACGGAGTCTTGGAAATGCATGGAATGGGGAAATGGGAGTGTTATGTGTAAGGAATATCATAGTTCAATATAATTAGATCATAGAGCATGTGGAGGGGAGTAAAGTATAAAAAGATTTTAAAGGTTGAAAGGTGCCAGGTTATGAAGGGTTCTAAGATCCAAATGATAGATTAAGAGGTCATGAGGAACCACTGGAATTTTTTGAATAGGAATGTGATATGATTAGATCTTTGCTTCATGAAAATCACTGTGCCAGATGATTGGAGGATGGACTGGAGGGAGGACAGACTTGAGGCTGGGACAACAGATAGAAGCTAACTAATGAGAATAACTAGCAATAATTCAAGTGAGAGGGAATGAGAATTTGTATTTGGGTAGTAACTCTGTGAGTGGAGAGAAAGGGAGGTATATGAGAGATATTGTTGAGATAAAAAGAGAAAAGATTTCACAATAGATTGGATATATAGGGTGAATATGAGTGAGGAGTTACATTGTGAGCCTTGGTGACTGGGAGGATGGTGCCCTTAATATCAATAGAGAAATTCAAAAAAGTAAAGGATTTTTTTTTAAGGAAAAGATAATAAGTTTTTTTTTTTTGACATGTTAGGTTTGAGAAAATGCCTACAATTCTAGGTATCCAGACGAGAGCTCAGGATAGAAACTAGTACTAAAGGTATGGATCCGGGTATCAACTGTATAGTAATAATAATTCATTCCATAGGATCTGATGAAGTTACTAAGGGAGATAGTAGAGACTAGAGGGAGAAGACATATAAGGAACCTTGAGGAATACCTTGGTAGTACACAGTAAGTGAAACCTAGATGTAGATCCACCAAAGGAAGTTGAGAAAGAATGGTTAGACAGGAGGAAATAAAGAAGGCAGTGTTTTGAAAATCTAGAAAGGAAAGAACATCTAGAAGAGGATCAGTCAGTCAATAATCACTTATTAAGTGCCTACTATGTACCAGGCATTATGCTAAGTGATGGGAACACAAAAAAGTATAAAAGACACTCCCTTCTCTCTAGGATCATAGTCTAATGAGGGAGAGGCAACATGGAAATAACCATGTGCAAATAAAATGTATTCAAGACAAATAGGAGATAACCAACTGAGGGATTAACTTGTATTAAGGGGGATGTAAAAGGCATTCAGTACAAGGTGGGACTTTTAGTTGAAACTTGAAGGAAGCCAGGGAAGGCAGCAGGTAAAGAGGAGAAGAGCATTTCAGATATTAGGGGCAGCCAAAGAAAATATCCTGAATAGATGGAGTGTTTAGTGTCAAAACGTCGCCCACAGTTACATAACTAATACACAGCAGAGCAAGTATTGAAGCCCAGGTCTCTAGTGTCTACATCTATTGCTCTTTTGACCACATATGCTGCTTGTCTGGAGAAGGAGAATTTTCCATTTGCCCAGCAATGCTTGCTGTGCCCTGCAGGGAGTCCTCAACTTGTGATCCTTACAAGAACTGCCAAGTTTGGCACTTTTCTGCACACTGTCGCCTCCACAATTTGCACAGAACTTTGGCATCCGATGTGAGAACTCATACCGGGAGTAAATATCTTGGTCAGATTCACACATTAGAGAAAATGTGTTAGCCTAAAAACAAAACAAAACAAAAAAAAAAACAAACCCCCAAAAACCAAAAAACCAACAAACAAAAAACAACCCACAGCAAGTGTGTGATCCATGGGCCAATAATAGGAGGCTGAATGATGGGAGAAAGGGGAAGCTCTTGGGCAGTGGGACCAACTTCTCAAACTTAGAAGATTTGGAGGAGTGTTTGAGAGGCAAGACCAGAAGAAGCCTGTTGTGGCAGGCAGATTGAGGCAAGAACAAAGACAGATGTTGAAATACAAAGTGGGAAGTGCTTCCAGGTGGATGGAGGAGTATAGCCAAAGATAGAGAAAGAGGGGAAAGATGGGAGTGTGAGAGGTGGAAAGGGACACTGGAGCTTTTGTCCTCTGGTTTGACAAGGGAGTGTGTGAATGTTTCTGCAACTTGCTTCTCTCTCAACTCTCTTTGCTTGGAGGATGACATCAGGTCCCAGACTGGACTCTAAATGGGTTAGGATGGGTTTAAAATGTCAGTCCACTATGGCTCTTTTCAACAGCCAGGTGATTCATGCCAGTTCCAATGATCTTGTGATGGAGGGAGCCACTTGCATCGAAAGAGAGGATTGTGGGGATTGTGTGTGGATCATGACATAGCATTTTCACTTTTTGTTGTTGTTGTTTGCTTGCATTTTGTTTTCTTTCTCATTTTTTTCCTTTTTAATCTGATTTTTCTTGTGCAGCATGATAATTGTGGAGATATGTACAGAAGAATTGCACATGTTTACCATATATTGGATTACTTGCCATCTAGGGAAGAGGGTGGCAGGGAAGGGAGGGAGAAAAAAAAAACTGGAACATAAGGTTTTACAAGGCCTGAAGGATCCAAGGGTGAATGTTGAAAACCATCTATACATGTGTTTTGAAAATAAAAAGTGTTATTAAAAAATAAAGTAGTTATACTTTGAACACACACACAAATAAAATAAAATAAAGTAAGATAACATGTCAGTCCATTAGTCTAGTGGGGCCAGAGTTTCATCTGTTAGAAAAAGATAAGTGGGAATGTTTTAGACCTAAACCACAGATTGCAATTGTGTTTTTTTCTCCAGATCAGGTAAAGGTTCCAAGATTATTCAGTGGAATTCTATATAAATCTGAATCAGTAAAAGCTCACATTTATATAATGATTTACAATTTAGAAACTGCTTTCCTCCTCACAATTATAATGGTACCATTATACTCTTTTTTTTTTTTTTTTTTTTTTTTTTGCTTTTTGCTGAGGCAATTGAGGTTAAGTGACTTGGATCACACAGCTAGGGAATGTTAAGTGTCTGAGGCCAGATTTGAAGTCAGGTCCTCCTGACTTCAGGGCTGTTGCTCTATCCACTGCGCCATCTAGCTGCCCTTATTATACTATTTTATAGATGAAAAAACTGAGTCTTGGAGATGTTAAATGACTTGCCCGTGGTCATACAATTTAGCAAGTGGCAGTGTTGAGACTAGAACCTTCCATCTACTTTGGACGACCCTATTTATGCATGAGTTGCCTTATCTGTTAGAATATAAGCTCCTTCCTGCAGGAATTATTTTTTACTTTTCTTTGTGTTCTTAGTACTTAGTAATTACTTAATAAATGTTCACTAATTGAGAAATCAGAATCCATATCTTCTCAATCCTGTTTTTTTTTCTATTGTAACACAAAGAAAAGAAGCACATTTAATGATGGAAATTATTATTCAGAATAATTACCATTATAAACAATAGTATTTATAAATAATAATAGCTAGAATTTATATAGCCCTTTAAAATTTGCAAAATACTTTACATATATTATTTTACTTGTCCCTAGGGTCTTAAGCATGCATTTTGATACTCCTTCAAATATCCCAATCTTAAAATCTTCAACTTATTTATTTCCCATGACTCACTTTTCCATTTCTCCTCTGATATACATAGATGTGTTCATACCCTTGATCTTGCCATCACTCATAAGTGTCCCACATCCATTTTCATGACCTGAAATTCCTTTATCTGATCAGAATCTAGGATCATTCTATCTTTCCTCCATCTTACCACTCCAAACTCTTTTCTTAGATCTCACTTTGGATCCCTACATTTTTCAGAATTTCTGATGTTATCAGCCTTATACTAGCTATACTCACCTCCCTTACCTATCTTGATCACCTGGTGAATTAGTTTAATGTACGCTGTCCTTTTATTTCAAGTTTCTTGCCTCCTTATCCAACTGCCAATCTTGCCCTGTCAAGTCCCAGTTACTCCCACCATCCATTGCCTTCACTCTTAGTTACATGCTACTAAATGAAGCTGAAGAACATTTTGTAACCATGTTGACTGATGCACAAGTCTCTGTTTACATAATCTCCACTGGGCCCTCTTTGTGATAAGGTAAGGACAGTTCTTCCCAAGGCAAATCCTTCTACATGCAAAAGCAATCCCATTATATCTCATCCTCTTCAGTAGATTGCCCCCTCTTTCATCCCTATTTTCTTACATATCTTCAAACACTCTATATCTCTTTCTTTACTACCCATATCTGTGCTATTCTCAAAAAAGTCTCACTTGACTTATCTATTTCCACTAGCTTTACTACTACATTTTCCCTCCCTTTCCTGGCTAAACCCCCTGAGATGATCTATAATAGGTACCTCCTCTGACTTCCAACCTTATTATTCATCTGAAACTGAACATTCTGTCTCAGTTCCTTTGATGGATGTCTACCTACATCACAATCAACAGCAGTGGGTGTCTCCTAAGACCTTGGTCCTTTTTTCTCCTCCCTCTGTTCTCTCACTTGATGATCTCATCAGTTCTCCTGTATTCAGTTATCCTCTCTACCAGAAGACTCTTAGATCTAAAAAGCTAACTCATTTTTCTCTGAAACTCCAATTGCATATTCCAAACTGCCCACAATTGGATGCTTTGTGGGCATCTCACATTCAACATGTCCAAAGCAAAACTCATTATCCTTTCCCCTAAAAACTCATCCTTCTTTAATCTTAGTGCTTTCCCTCTGACATTTTCTCCAATTTATCCTGTATATATCTTGTTAATATATAATTGTTAAAAGGTATCTCCCTTACTAGCCTGTGAGCTCTTTGAAAGCAATGATTGTCTTTTGCCTGTCTTTGTAATAAAAGTTCTTACCATAGCACCTGGCACAAAGTAGGCACTTAATAGTGCTTGTTCACCGATTGATTAATAAATACCACTTTCAGAGGTATGGCATTTTTCACTAATAAAAGAGAAAGTCAACAGAAGAGAAGTGTCTTTTAACCATAGTAGTTTAAATTCATACTTGTTTGTGGATATTTCTTATCTCCTTAAAGAGAGGGGCCAGTTACATTCATGAGCTTCATTCATCTCCCACTTGCTCTGCAAGTTAAATGGAATGGAGTTGGACTCTTGCAGTAAACTTTCACTATCTATAAAACAGATTAAAGTTCCCTGCTCCACCCTGCTTCCTAGAAACCCAGAGAAAAGAGAAATAACTGCTTTATCATTTGAATGATGCAACACTATATAAACAATCAAACTTTTTTTTTTAAAAGACTTGCAAGTAGAATGTCAACACAGAGGTAAACCACTTTCAGTTCCTGACAAATAGAGAACTTGAGAAATCCAAGATGCTCATTAATTAATTATATGATTATCACAACCAAGAATGGGTGCATCAAAAATGGCATTCACCGTTTTGACTGTCTCATCATCTTTTCCATTCTCTTTGTACTACTCCAGGTTTCTTTACACTGGGTAATTTTTATCTGGGAGCTTGGATATTGCCAAAATCCCTATTTGAGGCTGGGGCTTAGCTGTAATCTCAGAGTGCCAGGGAAAGTTTGGAAATTATCAGCAGCATTTGAGCTACTTACTATAGGAGGTAAATCCGAGGCAGCCATAATAAAGGAAACATAGTCATAGCCTGGGCTTCTATTCCAGATATGTATGGAAGGAAGCATTGGGCTGAGGAGCCAAGCTATAGTTTCCTGAGGAAAAAAATGGCACAAGATAGTTTGATGAAATAATACTGCGACCTCCTGTCAAACACCTTTTGTCCAGCAGGGGATGATACTAAATCTTGAAGCAAAAGTGAGTCTTGAAGGAGTTGGGGAGATGAAAATGCCTTATTCTATTCTTGTCATTTACAGCTATAAAAATAATGAGGGCACTATACCTCCAAACATGACGAGGGAAGTTTCTGTTAATTATTTCCTATTTATCCTGTATATAGATTGCTTTGTATACATTTGTCTTCCCATGAGATTCTAGATTTTTCTTGAGGTCTTTTGCTTCTTTTTGTATCCTGAAACTTACTAGGTGCTTAATAATTGTTTGTAGATTGATCGATGGATTGATCAGACCTCATTTGGAGTATTAGGTTCAGTTCTTGGTACCACATTTTCAGAAAAAAAAAATGAATAAACTGGAGAACATGTAGAAGAGAGTAAACAGCATGGTAAAGGACCTTGAGTTCATGCCAACTGAGGATCATTGGAAAGAATTAGGTCTGTTTACTCTAGAGTGTCATTCTCAAACTGTTCTTCTGGCCTTTCCAGGCTTTTCTGAAATCGCTTGTTGAGCCTGAATTCTTTCGGATGACACCATAACCCATGTCCCAGTACTCCACCATTTTGGGCTTACCCCAACATTTTGATGCCTTGATTTTAGTTATGTAGACAAGACAGTCCACTGCCTTTAAGTACCTCAAGAGCTGTCAGACAGAAAAGGCATCAGACTTATTCTGCTTGGTCCCAGAGCCAGAACTGGGAACAATGGGTAGAAAGTTGGCCCAAAAGGCTGATAAAAGTTGGATGTCCTATTAGAACTATTCCAAATAGAACTGACTACCTGGGTTGGTGAGGGAGTAAGGAAGGAAGGGAGGAAAAAAGAGAGGAAGGGAGGGATTCTTTGTCAATTAAATTCTTCAATCATAGGTGTAATAATCAGGTAAAGAAGAGATTTTTGTTCAGCTATGGGTTGTACTTAGGTGACCTCTGAGTCCCTTTCTAACTCTGAAATTCTGAGATTTTGGAAGCTTTCCTTAAAGTTGTGGATTTGGAAAGCTATTGTTCTTTTTTCTGTTTCTAAATCCAATTCCCTTGCATGTCATGGTATCTCCCTGTTGTCATGGTCCTCTTTGAAATGAAAATGAAGGAGAAACATCAATAACAAACTACTACAACAACTTCTCTTCTAATTTGCTTTTAGCTCCTCCAACAGAAATCTCGTGGATTTCCTCCCCTGCTTCATTTCCTGCAAGACTGATAATATGCCAGTTTGAATGTATTAACACTTGAAAATGTTTTAAATCTCAGAACACACTCTACTGCCCAACTCACAAAGATAATTTCCTTAGTCCTTGTGAAAATTTAATGTACTTTTTTCTTTAAGCTGATACAGTTCCTAGCTCCTGGAATGAATTTGTTGTAGCCAGTTCTGTATTAAGTAATTCTGTATGGAGAGACTCAATATTACTGGTTGACTGAGCTGATTCCCACAGGTCATCCCATATTCCACCCTAAAGTCCTATTTCTCAAAGGTCAAGGTGAAATAGCAATCCTAAGGCTATATCAGTGAAGCACATGCTTTGGTGAATTCTAGTTAGCTGGAGAGGCTCTGAGAATAAGCCCTATGATGGGCTGCAAGTGTATTCTGTCTGCCCAAGGAGCAGGCTGGCTAATTCTAGAGTGGCTCATCATCCTTGGGTTGGTCACCAATCAAATTTTTTTTCTGTCAATTAAACCATCTGCGAGGGAACCATCTGCTAAGTCATGGAGAGGCTGTGATCTGACTCAGTAGAGATGGTTCCCACCCTGATGGGAAATCTGATTCCTTTAGTACTGAAGTAAATGACCAGCTGACAGGATGGGGAGGCTCTGGCATCTTGGCTTTGAGCATTCTCTCTGGCTGTCCCCAATGCCTGAAATTGTTCTCCCTTTTATCTCTATTATGGTCTTTTCTAGATTCTTTTAAATCCCAATTAAAATCTCATTTTCTATGGGAAGACTTTCCTTATGCCTCTTAATTTTGGTGCCTATCCTCTGTTGATTATTTTCTATTTTTTTCTACATATGGCTCATTTGTAGATATTTATTTGCTTGTCTTCCTCATTAAATTGTAAACTCTCAAAGACCTCAAAAAGCAGGGACTGTCTGTCTTTTGATTCTTTATATCCCCAATACTTAACACAGTGCCTGGCACTTAGTAGGTGCTTAATTTGAGTCAAGTTGCTGTGTCTGACTGTGGCTGATCAGACTAATATGAGCTTGGATGCTCTACCACAGATCAGACATAAATAGTCCCTATGAACATTTGGGGTAAACTTTTTAACTTTGCACATCTCATGTTTCTTTTGAGCTAATTCAATTCTACTTTGCTCATAGAGCACAGCACTTTCTCTGATGAGGGCATGACATGGCTAGGTGGTCTTGTGCCAGTGTGTCTCCACGTCACACAATCAATTCTAAAGTCCTTAAGGGAGACCTTGAGAATGTCCTTGTATCACTTTTTCTGACCATCTTGTGAGTCTTGCCCTGTGTGAGCTCTCCATAAAATTATCTTTTTGGCAAGCATACAATTGGCATTGGAACAATGTGGCCAATCCAATTATCAACTGACTGACTAGTCATGAAAAGGAGACACCCAATTGCTGGATATTGATACTCTTGTTTCTATCATCTGCTGGCTTAATACAGCCAGTGCAAATTCAGGTTTTTTTAGTTTATTATTATTTTTTAATTAAAGCTTTTTATTTGCAAAACATATGCATGGGTAATTTTTCAACATTGACCCTTGCAAAGCTTTCTGTTACAAATTTTTCCTCCCTACTCCACCCCCACAGATGGCAAGAAGTTCAAATTCAGTTCTTTTTTTTTTGGGGGGGGAGCAATTGGGGTTAAGTGACTTGCCCAAGGTCACACTGCTAGCAAGTGTTAAGTGTCTGAAACCAGATTTGAAGTCAGGTCCTCCTGACTTCAGGGCTGGTGCTCTATCCACTGCACCATCTAGCTGCTCCAAATTCAGGTCCTCCTGACTTCAGGGCTGGTGCTCTATCCACTGCACCATCTAGCTGCCCCAAATTCAGGTTTTAATAGCTTAAAATCACACTAAGTTTTTTTGGGATACTTTTTATGAGAAGGTACCAGACAGGATTTTGATAATGTTTACCTCTCCAATGGAACTGGCTGAAACTGAGCAGCATAATGGATAGAGTTCTAGAACTGGAGTCAGGAAAATTTGGGTTCAAATACAGCCTCTGACACTGACTTTGTGATCTTGTGGGGAACTCACTTAAGCCTCAGTTTATGGGGATAATAATGGCTGTGGTAGGCAGCCAGCCGTTAAAGCAGATAGGCTTGGAATCAGGAATACTCATCTTCTTCAGTTCAAATCTGTCCTCAGATATTTCCTATGTGTGATCCTGGGCAAATCATTTAACCCTGTTTGCCTCCATTTCCTTTTCTGTAAAACGAACTGCAGATGGAAATGGCAAGCCACTCCAGGATCTTTGCCAGGGTCATGAAGACTCAGACAGGATTGAAATGACTGAACTGCCCAAATGGCTGTAGTATTCACCTGGGTGTGAAGTGAGGCATCTCAAAAAATCTTAATGCTGATTTATTTTGGGTTTGTTTTTTTTTTTTTGGTGAGGTAATTTGCTTAAGTGACTTGCCCAGAATCACACAACTAGGAAGTGTTAAGTGTCTGAGGCTGGAATTGAACCCAGGTCCTCCTGACTTTAGGGCCAGTGCTCTATCCGCTGTGCCATCTAGCTGCCCCTTTTTGCTGTTTTAAGCTAAAAAGAGCACCAAGACTTTGGGAACACTTCTATAAATGAAAGCCATTTTCTTAAGAATGTGCAAACATTTCTTAGATCATTATACTGCTGCAGTTTAATGTTTTCTCTCCATTTTTTCACTAAGGATTTGGGGAGGGGGCTTCTAGTTGGTGCCTAAATGCCCACAGATGGAGATCAATGCCTCCAAAAATCCTAATATGATTGCCACTTTACTTATATCCCTAGCAAAGTAGCCTAAAATGCTTCTTTAGAAGGCTATGCTGACATCATCCATATTCACGGTTATTTCCCATATTTCTCTTTTTTCTCTTCTTCTACACAGATGGAAGACTTGGAGTCAGCAAGACCTGAGTTCAAATGCAACTTCAGACATTTATAACTGTGAGACTATGAGAAAGTTCACTTCACCTCTGTCTGCCTCAGTTTCCCTAAATATAAAATGGGGATAGTAATACCTCCCAAGGTTGTTGTGAGGTACTTATAAGTGCTTACCTCCTTCCTATATGGAAATGCTGGTTTTATTTGATGTTTAAATTTAATAAAAGGAAAAGAAAATAATAAAAAATAATAATATGCCACTTTCATTTGAGAGATCTATTTCATTATATAAATCTACTGGCTCCAGGGAAACTGAGCTGAATTTTAGATACCCTACTGAGGTGGATCTATTCGGATGCATTTTATATTAGTCTACAATATTACTAGTTTCATACTAGTACATTTCTGAAATTTCATGGCCTAAATTATAATGAATACTATCTTTGTGTTTCCTTCTGATAAACAGGAGGAATGGTCCCATATGAATTAGGAATGCTAATTTGTTAATTGCCTCCCTAGGGTTTGACTGTAACATCATCAAAGCATTTGTCATAGTTATGGGGTACTAAAAAACCAATGCAGGATGATTTCTGGAAATTAATGTACTTTTTTAGCCATTCAATTTGTGATATTGTTTTTCTCATTTGTTGGGCCGAAAGAATATTGTTCCTGCATAATCTGGTTATGAGACGTGGCTCCCAAAATGAGTTTTGAGCAAGAAAAACATTATTGTGCTATTTGTATTCCAGCAAAACTTCAACCAATGAAAGATAGTAGAAGGGGAAAATGAGCCTGAATCATTTCCAGGTCTAAAATAGAGAACATTTAGAAATATATATATTTAATATTTTATTTTCCTCCAATTACATGTAAAGACAAGTTTTAACACTTTTTTTTGTTTTGTTTTAAATTTTTTCTCCCTCACTTTCCACTCTCTCCATTGAGAAGTCAAGCAATTTGATATAGGTTATACATGTTCAGTCACACAAAGCATATTTCCATATTAGTCAAGTAAAAAAAAAAACCAAAACACAGGTTTTGCCTGTGCCCCCATAACCTCTGCCCCCAAAAAAGCCCCATAAGAAAAATAAAGTTTAAAAATATTCACTTCAATCTTCATTCAGACTCCATCAGTTCTTTCTCTGGAGATGGATAGCACTTTTCATAATAAAATAGAATATTTTAAAAGAAATGCTAAGATGGCAAAATTAACGAAGCTTGTCTCTGATATCTTTTGACATTCATGCAGAACTGGACTACTCACTGCTATCCTTTTCTTTCCCTTTGTCTTCACCCCCTCTCATTCTTTCTGTGTGGCAAATTTCTTTCCCCAATTCATTCTACGCTTTTAAAAATTCCACCTGGTCCTCAAGGCCCACCTAGGCAGGTAGCCAGGTACATAGAACACTAGGGCTGACATCAGGAAGACCTGAATAGCAGGTCACTTAACTACTGCCTGCCTTAGTTTCCTCAACTGTAAAATGAGGATAATAATAGCACAAATGAGAGAATATCTATAAAGTGGTTAGCATCGTGCCTGGCACATAATAGGTGCTATATAAAAACTAGCCATTACTATTATATAAAAGACTACTTCTTTCACAATGTTATTACTGACTCTCCCAACCTACTGTCATGTCTTTTTTTGCATCATTACTTTAAAAAAAGGATTGCTTGGTGATAAGCTCCTTGAAGGCTTTATACTTCTTTGCATAAAGACTTTATGTAAGAGGCACTCAGTAAATAGCTGTTGATCTTGGAGATTATGGTGTTATTGGTCTTCATATATCCCATACTCTCTCCCTAAATATGGTATTTATCAAACTGATGCATGGCTTATAGTTGATATTATTTTTCAGTGCCTACCTCCTTCTCCACTTTTTTTTTTGTATTTTTCTTCCTAATTTCTTTCTTTCCTTCCTTCCTTCCTTCCTTCCTTCCTTCCTTCCTTCCTTCCTTCCTTCCTTCCTTCCTTCCTTCCTTCCTTCCTTCCTTCCTTCCTTTCTTTCTTTTCCTTCTTCTTTCTTTTTTCTTTTTTCTCTCTCTCTTTCTCTTTCTTTCCTTCCCTCTCTCTCTTCCTTCCCTCCCTCCTTCCTTCCTTCCTCCTTCATTTTTTTCTTTCTCTTCCTTCCTTCTTTTCTTTCTCTTTCTTTCTTTCCTTTTTTCTTTCTCTCTCTCTTCCTTTCCTTTCTTTCTTTTCTTCCTTCCTTCCTTTCTTTCTTTTCTTTGTCTCTCTCTTTCTCTTTCTTTCCTTCCCTCGCCCTCTCTTCCTTCCTTCCTTCTTCCTCCCTCCCTCCCTTCCTTCCTTTCTTCCTCTCTCTCTTTCTTTCTTTTTTTCCTTTCTTCTTCCTCTTCTTTTTTTCTCTTCTTCTTCTTCTTATCTTTTTTTTTGACCTTTTCAGAGATTTCATTTTAGGGTTGCAGTTTTTATTTGGGGACAGCCTATATTTAGAATAATTGAGTAGTATTTATACTACAACTTCATATGGCTATTGTGAGAATTAAATGAAATGTAGAAAGTGCTACATTAATGTGACCTCTACCTGGTATGAGAGCAGGCCTGTAGTTTTCTGGATAAAGGGAACTTCCGATGAGAACACCATCTATTCTCACAGATCAGCACTTAATCTGTAACAAATCTTTAGAAAGCTGTCCGATTTAAATAATTTGTCTATGGACATAGCCAGTGGGTATCAGAGAAGGTACTTGAAATCACTTGCTTCTGACAATAGCTTGCTAACCACTAGGCCATGTTTCTTCTCTGATCTATTTATCTATTTATCTATCCATCTATCTATCTATGTATCCATTTACCAAATAGAGATCTCTCTACAAACATAATCTAAACTAAGAATGTTCAGAGTTGGTGTACAAAGCCAGGAAGTTCTATCCAGCTTTGAAATCACATAGCTAGAGGGAACACAGCTACATACTGACAGTGAGAGAGAAAAACAAGAAATCCAGGCTGACTGGCAAGTTTTCTCAGAGAAATAGTTGGATGATTGAATTATAAGAACATGCAAGTGAAGAATACTTAATCCATCTTTACTCTTCATTTTATCTCATTGAATAATGAACCCTTTTCACTGATGTGTCTTTGGGTAGATGTACAATTTCTCTTTAGCAATCCATGACTTGTGTATTGAGCCATAATCAGGGCAAGAAGATTGAGTTTTAGCTTTATGGCAAGTAATCTAGAGGTGCAATAATATATACCAGGTGAGCTTGCCTTCCCACTTCCTTGGAGGTAGTCTTTTTAACAGAGACATCATAATATCCCTAAGATTTCTTCTTTGAAGCAAGCATTGGGATCTTCCCTTCGCCCCCACAACCATCACATATACTGTTAATTTAGGGATATGTTTAGTGTTGCTTTCTTTGAATGTTATTTCCTACTCTTTGCTCCATGTGCTATAAAGTGGCTAATTATAGCTCTGTCTCTGAACTGCCTGAGAGAACAGATTTTCTTTAAGGGGACCTGTTGAAGTCTACATTTTAGGTTGGGGGAACTAGAAGTAGCACCAAGGTCAGAGAAATCCTGAAAGGAGAAGCCTATGATATAACATGATGCTTGATAGGTGCTGTTTCTACTCTTACATGATCTATACAGATCTGAAGTCCCTTCCATGACTCCCATGAAGGGGTATAAATTGAGGAAGATGATGCATACATATTAACCACAAGCCAAATCTTTCCAAAAATAAGTATTGCTTTGCACAGTGGAAAGAGCATTGTGTGTGTGTGTGTGTGTGTGTATGTAGCAAGGATAATCAGGAGAATCTCGTTCAATTGTTTCCCCACTCTGTGGGGAGATCGTAGCATATAAAGTTTTGTCAGAAGGGAGGATCTCCCACAGAACTAGAATGTATCTTGCTGATGTAGGACGCAGGAAACTTCTGGTTGGTTCCTAATAACTGGAACTATGTTAAAGAGTAGTGGTAATTGAGATTTGGAAGGGAAAGGAGAGGCAGACTTTTGCCAGAAGAATCTCCAGATTTGGTCCTCTTTTCCCCCTACTTTATGTCCCTTAAACTTCTAAATAAGAATGTGGAAGGCTAGGGGTTCTTCTCTCCCTTATTTTCCTTCCCTCCCAGGAGTTCCACCCTACCACCAGCATTAGTAACTTATAGCAGAAGCATATGGCAATCAGAGACATGTGCTTGCTCAGGTTGCTTGAGACCAGAGGTCCTTAGATCCCATGTTTCTTGCCCTTTCCTGACAATTTTAATCTTTCTATTTGTTTCCTTTTTTCTTCACTGGACCAATGACTAATGATCCTGGTAAATAGATGTTTTCCCCTCCTTGGAGTTATTTAGTGACTAAGCCAAGAGTCAGGCATTAGTTATTCAAAGAGAAGAGACTTCTGTAGCTGCTTTATATTCAGAGAAGAAAAGTGCCTCTAGAAAGAGAACTCTGTATTTGGAGGACTAAAGCCCTGCATCAACTGGATGGGAGGTATAAACCTTAGCAACTCTCCATGATAATTAACTTTGAGTTTCTCAAACACTGCAGGTTGATGTCAATGTGAAATAACTGTTCACAAGTCCTATAAAGAATAATGTTCTTTTTTTTTAATCTTTGAGGGGGAGTATAATTAACTGTTTGAGTGTTTAATGTTTCCTGAATTAATTTGTGCATGACTATGAGTCCTTTGCATCTTATCCACTATTTGAAGTAGAGAAAATGAAAAAGCTATACCGTGCCTGATATGGTACACTGAGTGACTGAAGAAAAAGACACATTTATAGGGAAATCCTAGACATGTACCCCACGGAAACTTTATGTAAGAGATTTTCCTGGTAGAATATATGTAGGTGTGCTAACAAACCTGAGACAAGCTAATCTTCTGGAAGTTAGGGCTCTAGAATTGAACCTGGTCAGTATGGACCCAAAGTCCCTTGTAAGTAAGGGGGCTCTGTTAACAAGCTGGCCCATCCAAACAATTAACGTGCCTCATTCTAATAAAAAGAATTGGTCCTTTGAAATGGATTCAGCACACCCCTAATAATTTTGTTTACAAACGGAAATTGCTTAACAAACCCTTTCTTCATAAAGAATGCAAAGGTCACATTTAATCTAGGTTCATAGAGGTGCTACTGTACAAAGTCCATATTGTCAGGTTTGGATTAATACTGCTGGACTGAATTCTCATACAATCTGGCTGTATATATACTGTACACATAACTAGTTTTGTGCGTCTGTTTTACAGCCTGTGATCTTTGCAGCTTTTGATTGTAAAGTATCTATTTTATTATCCATTTTTAAGTTTTCTTTTGATTCTTTTTTCAGTCACACAATCTTTCCTGTACCATTTCTGAGTAGTCTTGGAGACTTCAGAGACCTTGAACTTCTACATTTCCTCCAATTTATTTGTTTTTCATCTCAGAGGTGTTTAGTTTTGTTTCAAAAGCTAACTCAGGCCCTTCAGAATGTATTTCATTAATATATCATTAATGTAGTTCATTGAGTTCAAATCTGGCCTCATATACTTCCTAACTAACTATGTGTCCCTGGGCAGATTACTTAATTCTGTTTGCCTCAGTTTCCTCATCTATGAAATGAGCTGGAAAAGGCAATGACAAACTACCCCAGTATCTCTGTCAAGGGAACCCCAAATGGGGTCACAAAGAGTCAAACATAACTGAAAAACAAAAGGATTCCAAAGTTATTTCCTATATGTGATCTCATTAGAATCTCTAAATATCCTGTGAGGTCACTAGGGTAATCGTAATTATCCCCATTTTTCAGGTGAGTAAACTAAGACTAAGGGAGGTTAAATCACTTGATGAAGAGGACCACTTGTGGAGATATCAATGGGATTCTTCAGATACAGTTTAGCCCAGGTGAGCTCTAACATCACTTGAGAAACTTAGTATGTAGTAGAACTAGCATTGGAATCCCAGCCTCCTGATAGTAAGTCTACTATTTTCCCACCATTCTACCTAGATAAGACAATTAATTGATACTTCACAGTTTATAAAACACTTGACCAATGATCCCATTTAATCCTTAAGGACAACCTTATGAAGCAAGTATGATTTTTTTTTGGTTTGACTCGACCTGAGATTTAGTTGGCATAAGACAGCTCTGGGAGAGAACACTCCCTCTACCAAGGCATAAGGGGAGCTGGTAGATATGACTTGCCTGGGGTTAGCACAGCAACCAAGAAGCAGAGCTGAACTCAAGAGTTCTTCAAAGAGGCAAGCTCTTCTCGCTATACCCTACACTACCTCCCCTTGAAGATACTAATAAGTTACTACTATTCCCATTTTATAGATGAGAGGAAATCAAAGCTCAGAAAATTTTAGTGACTTATTTATGGACACTGGGCAAGTAAATACTAGAGATGAGATTTGGACCAAGCTCAGATTTCTGCTATACTGGTTTTTAAGAGATTGAACAAATCAAGCTTTTGTTGTTGTTCAGTCATTTTTCAGTCATTTCTGACTTTTTGTGACCCATTTCTTTTTTTGTAAAGCTACTGGAGTGGTTTACCATTTCCTTTTCCATCTGATTTTACAGAAGAGGAAATGGAGGCAAGCAAAGTTAAGTGAATTCCCCAGGTCACATGGCTAGTAAGTATCTGAGATTGAATCAGGAAAATGAGTCTTCTGACTTCGTCTGACACTTTATTTACTGCACTACCTAGCTGCTCCTAAGCTAGGAAGTATTAAATAGAATACTACACTGGGAGCTACCACAGGGGTGGACAATAGTTGATGTCTTCAAAGAACTTACCTTTTGGGGCAGCTAGATGGCCTAGTGGTTAGAGCACCAGCCCTAAAGTCAGGAGGACCTGAGTTCAAATCTGGTCTCAGATACTTCCTAGCTGTGTGACCCTGGGCAAGTCACTTAACTCCAATTGCCTCAGCAAAAAAAAAAACAAAAAAAAAACTTACCTTTTAATCATAAAGATAAAATGTGTAAAAAAAATTACCACTTAGAAGTTCTTAACCTAAAATTTCATCCATGTGGAGACTTCCAGGTATGAAATTTCCCTTCAGCAATGAAGATAGACAACTGATCCATAACTTTTACTAGAGAGTTGCCTAGGACATTGAGAAATTATGAGTTACCTATAGTCATAGCAATTTATGTCAAAACCAAGACTGGAATCTAGGTCCTCTTGACTCCAAAGTTGTCAGAGCTATAACTAGAAGATTTTGCATCAAGGATGGAGATAAGGGTGGGGTACATAACTCATCTGAGATACAGGTACTAGAAGAAGGAAGCATCTTATTCCCACAGAGTATATTGGTGTCCTTTAAATTTCAGCACAATGGAGCAAAATCCCAGTCACCTTGCCCTAGTTGTGACAATGAGATCTAGTCCTCTATATAGCATATTTCTTCTCAAGAGACTAACATAAGGAAGAATACATTCAGATATTAGATTGCATGAGACAGGTTGTGTGTGCTATAGGGAACAACAAAAAAAAAGGGGGGAAAACATGATAATCGCAAAAAGGGATGTGAATAACTGCATTCTATTTATACTTAAGGGAGTAGTTGGGTGATATTATAGCATATATTTTTTTCATTTAATTTTCCTTTATAAATCAGTAAAGACTCTGTGATAGACATTTAAAGAAGTAGCCTTGAAAGCAGAAAAACCTGGGTTTTCAAATCCTTTCCCTATGAACTGATTATGTGAGCATGCCACTTAACTGCTTACATTCCAAGCATTTATCCTATGAATTACAGAATGGATTTTCTTTAAATAGTATTCTAAGTAGGAATCTTTTCTTTCATAAAGAACTTCTTTGTCCACAAAATAAAAGCCCAAGCTCTGTCAAGAACTCCATTAATATGAATTCTTTCACATTTCTTTCTTTGGTAACCCTATTGCTCCCCAACTCTATTTCATATTTACCATTCCTAGTGCCTATTTTACCTTTTCATTTTGTCTATAACCTCTTCTCCTAAAAAACCTACCTTTTAAAGAAAAATTAATCACCATTAATGGTTCTTGACCCTGAAGTTTTTGTTTTTTGTTTTGTTTCGTTTTTCCAACCTGTGGCCTAATGTATGCAGGTCTAATCTTTTGAGAGTATAGTTGAGATGAAAAAATTCTGAAGCAGAGAACTAAATTTCATTCTTGAAAAGGATTTAACCATGGGGATTAGGGATTACTAGACTGTATCAGCTTCTTGGAACACCAGCTCTTTCTCAGAAACAATAATACTGGCTTTTCATTTGGCCTCAAGAGTCACATTTTTATTGACTTCTAAGATTACAGAATTATTGAACTGAAGGCACTCTTTCATCTCATAAGCTGGCTGGCTCCTATTCACCTTTCCTATTTGCTCTTAAAAGTAATGGGATACTCTAAACTGGAAATCCACTCCCTAATTTCTTTCTACCCTCAACCACCAGACCACAAGAATGGGTTTCTAGAGTTTCCTTATAAGGAAAAAGAGAATAAACAAGTTTAGAAAATTCCCTATCTAAAGATGGTTCTGGGTAGCTAGGTGGTGGAATGCCAAGTGCCTGCTCTGGTAACAGGATACGATCTGTGTGACCCTGGACAAGCCATTAACTTCTGTTTGCCTTGGTTTCCTCCTCTATAAAATGAGCTGGAAAAGGAAGTGGCAAACCACTTCAGTATCTTTGCCAAGAAAACCCAAATGGGGTCACAAAGAGTCAGAAATGACTGAACAATAGGAAAACTTGGCTCTTGAACTAGTCTGGCCTCTCATTATTCTGTCTTGGACAGCATCTCTCCCAGCCCCCAAAAGAGTGATGTTTTGACCAGAAGACCAGAGAATGTGGCTAGCCCTCCTGCCTAGGAAGTAGTCCCACTATCTCTGCCTCTTGGAATCCCTGGCTGCCTTCAAGACTCAGTATGCATTTCTGCAAGAGACCTTTCCTGCTCCTCCCACAGCTGCTAGAATTTTTGCAGCTCTCCTGGTTTGCTTATTGCAACTCATTCTCAGGTGGCTAACCCAAACCTATTCAGCCAATCAAGGAGAACGTTTCTCCCTTCTTCCAATTGAGAGAGTTCATGAAATGCAAATGGTGTATTTCTAACACTTCAACAATTAAGACTACTTCTACATGATGCTCAGGTCTCCCTCCAAAATTCATCATCTTTTTCCTACAGTTCCAGTGATTGCTTTAGCTACTGCAATTTGCAGCTCAGAATCAACCAACAAGTATTAATTAAGCACCTATTAAATGCTGACAGGCTCCTTGCTACACAGTAATAATAGCTAGCTAGATTTAT
>JAJPUD010023492.1:0-17203 GCA_023553655.1 Myrmecobius fasciatus
AAAAAAAAAAAAGAACCTAGACATCACCTTTCAAGAAATCATCAAGGAAAACTGACCTAATGTCCTAGAGCCAGAAGGTAAACTAGCCATTGAAAAAAATTCACAGATCATCTCCTGAAAGAAACCCCAAAATTAAAATTCCAAGGAAATCAAGTAGCTTAATTTCAGAATTATCGGATCAGGGAAAAATACTTTAGGCAGCCAGAAAGAAATAATTCAGATACAAAGGAGCCACAATCAGGATTACCCGGGACCTTGCAACTTCCACCTTAAAGGACCTAAAGTCCTGTAATCTGATATTCTGAAAGGCAAAGGAACTTGGATTACAGCCAAGAATAATATGTCCAGCTAAATTGACATTATCTTTCAGTAAAGAAGGAGGACATTCAATGATATAGGTGTTTTTCCTTTATTTCTTATGAAAAGGAAGCAAATAAAATTTTAGAAAAGTGAGGTATAACAGATCTTTGGAGAATATTGAATGGAGAGAGAAAGGAGTATAGTTTTTCCTTGGTGGTTCATGGAGCTTATACAAAAATTAGCCATATATTAAGGCATAAAAAACTCAAAATCAAATACAGAAAAGCAAAAATAGAAAATGCATTCTTTTCATATCATGATGCAATAAAAATTACATGTAATAAAAGGACAGGGGAAAAGAGACCAATATTAATTGGAAACTAAATAATCTAATCCTAAAGAATGAATGGGTGAAATAACAAATCATACATACAATCAATAACTTCATCCAAGAGAATGACAATAATGAGACAACATATCAGATTTTGTGGGATGCAGGCAGAGCTGTTTTTAGGGGAAGTTTTATGTCTCTTGATGTATAATTGCATAAAATAGATAAAGAGAAAATCAATGAATTGGGCATGCATCTAAAAAAGCTAGAAATTAAAAGCCCTCAATTAAATACCAAATTTGCAATTCTAAAATTGAAAGGGGAGATTAATAAATTTGAAAGTAAGAAAAATGTTGAATTAATAAATAAAACTAAGAGTTGGATTTGTGAAAAAAACAACAAAATAGAAAAACCTTTTGTTAATTTGATTAGAAAAAGGAGGAGGGAAGGGGGAAATTTAAAGACTATTTACTTTCAAAAATGAAAAGGGAGAACTTTCCACCAAAGAAGAGGAAATCACATCAATAATTAGGAGTTATTTTATTCAAATATATGTCATTATATTTGATAATGTAAGAGAAATTGAGGAATATTTCTGAAAATATAGAACACTGGGTTAACAGAAGAGGAAATTAAATATTTAAATAGTCCTATTTCAGAAAAAGAAATAGAACAAGCTATTAATCAGCTCCCTAAGAAAAATAATCTCCAGAGCCACTTGGATTTACATATGAATTCTACCAAACAATTAAAGCACAATTAATTTCAATACTATATAAACTATTTGAAAAAAAATAGGGAAAGACTCCTATCAAACTCCTTTTATGATTCAGATATGGTGCTGATACCTAATCCAAGTAGGGTGAAAACAGAGGAAGAAAATTATAAACAAATTTCCCTGATGAATATTGATACAAAAAATCTCAAATAAAATATTGGCAAAGAGACTACAGAGAGTCATCGTCAGTATAATACTCCATGACCAAGTAGGATTTATACTTGGTATGCAGGGATAGTTCAATATTAGGAAAATTATTAGCATAATTGACTATATCAATAATTAAACTAACAAAAATCATATGATTGTCTCAATGGATGCAGAAAAATTATTTGATAAAATCCAACAACCATTCCTATTAAAACATTAGGGAGTATAGGAATAAATGGACTTTTCCTTAAAGTAATCAGTAGTATTTACTAAAAACCATCAGCAAGCATCATATGTAATGGGGACAAACCAGAATCATTCCAATTAAGATTAGGGATGAAACAAGTTTGCTAGCTGTCATCACTATTCAATATTTTATTATAAATGTTAGCTTTGGCAGCAAGAGAAGAAAAAGTGATTAAAGGAATTAGAGTAGGTAATTAGGAAACCAAATTATCACTCTTTGCAGATGATATTATAGTATATTTAGAGAACCCTAGAGAATCATCTAAAAACTACTAGCAACAATACACAACTTTAACAAAGCTGCAGGATACAAAATAAATCCACATAAATCATCAGCATTTTTCTATATTACCAACAGTCCAGTAGCAAGAGAAACAATGAGAAATTTCATTCTAAATAATTGTCAATAGTGTAAAATAAATTGTCAATAGTATAAAATATTGGGGCAGCTAGGTGGTGCAGTGGTTAGAGCACCAGCCCTGAAGTCAGGAGGACCTGAGTTCAAATCTGGTCTCAGATACTTCCTAGCTGTGTGACCCTGGGCAAGTCACTTAACCCCAATTGCCTCAGCAAAAAGCAAAAAAAAATAGTATAAAATATTTGGGAATCTGTCTTCCAGGGGAGAGTCAGAAAATATCTGAATACATCTACAAAACATTTGCTACACACACACACACAAAAAAAAAACAGATCTAAACAATTGGAAAAATATCAAGCATTTATGGGTAGGCAGAATGAATATAATAAAAAGGCAATATTATCTAAATTAATCTACTTATTTAGTCCCACACTAAACTCCCAAGAAATTATTTTATAGATAAAGAAAAAATAATAACAAAGTTCATCTGGAAGAACAAAAAGTTAAGAATTTTAAAAGAATTAATAAAAAATGCAAATGAAGGTAGATCATCTGGGCCAGATCCAAAACTATATTATAAAGCAGTGGTCATCAAAACCATTTGGTATAGCTAAGACATGGAATAGTCGATCAATGAAATTGTGTAGGTTCACAGGATAAAATTGTTGATAAGTATAGTAATCTAGTGTGACAAACTCAAAGATGCCAGCTTTGGGAATAAGAACTTACTGTTTGACAAAAATTGCTGAGAAAATTGGAAATTATAATGGCAAAAACCAAGCATTGATCAATTCCTAATACCATATACTAAGATAAGGGTGAAATGGGTTCATGATCTAGACATAAACAGTGATATTACAAGCCAATTAGAAGAACATAGCATAGGGGCAGCTAGGTGGCGCAGTTGATAGAGCACCAGCCCTGAAGTCAGGAAGACCTGAGTTCAAATTTGACCTCAGACACTTAACACATCCTAGCTGTGTGACCTTGGGCAAGTCACTTAACTCCAATTGCCTCAGCAAAAAAGAAAAAAAAAAAAGAAGAACATAGCATAGTTTACCTCTCAGATATGTGGAAAAGGAAGGGAATTGTGACCAAAGAAGACCTAGAACTCATTATTGAACACAATATAAATAATTCTGATTGTATTAAATTGAAAAGATTTGTACTAACAAAACTAATGCAGATAAGATTAGAAAAACATTTTTACATTCAAGCACTCTGATAAAGGCCTCATTTCTAAAATAAGTAGAGATTTGACTCAAATCTATAAGAATTCAAGCCATTCTCCATGATAAATGGTCAAAGGATATGAACAGATAATTTTCAGATGAAGAAATTTAACCCATTTCTTGTTATATGAAAAGGTGCTCCAAATAATTATTGATCTGAGAAATGCTAATTAAGACAACTCTGAGATACCACTACATACCTGTCAGATTGGCTAAGATGACAGGAAAAGATAATGACAAATGTTGGAGGCCACGTGTGAAAACTGATACATTGTTGGTGGAACTGTGAATGGATCCAGCTGTTCTGGAGAGCAATTTGGAAGTATGCTCAAAAAGTTATCAAACTGTGCATACCCTCTGACCCAGTGGTGTTTCTATTGGGCTTATATCTCATAAAGATCTTAAAGGAAGGAAAGGGCCCCAACATGTGCAAGAATGTTTGTGGCAGCCCTTTTTGTAGTGGCTAGAAACTGGAAACTGAATGGATGACCATCAATTGGAGAATGGCTGAATAAATTAGGGTATATGAATGTAAAGGAATATTATTTTTCTGTAAGAAACAATCTATAAGAGGCCTGGGGAGACTTACATGAACTCATACAAAGTGAAATGAACAGAACCAGGAGATCCCCATTGTACATGACCACAACAAGATTATACAATGATCAGTTCTGATGGATGTGGTTCTTTCCAAAAATGAGATGATTGAAGCCTGTTTCAATGATCTTGTATTGAAGAGAGCCATCTACACCCAGAAAGAGGACTGTGAGAACTGTGTGGATCACAACAGAGTATTTTCACTTTTTGTTGTTGTTTGCTTGCATTTTATTTTTTTATTTTTTTTCTTTTTGATCTGATTTTTCTTATGCAGCAAAATAATTGTACAAATATGTACACATATATTGTAACATGTTTAATATATATTGGATTATTTGCCATCCAGGGTAGAGAATGAGGTAAAGGAGGGGGGAATTTGGAAAACAAGGTTTTGCAAGGGACAATGTTGAAAAATTATTTTGAAAATAAAAAGCTTTAATAAAAAATAAAAATAAAAATTGCTTTATAATTTATTTTAGGGCCCAGAGTAGAGGATTTAGAAAATATCTTGCAATTGTAAATGGGTTTTGATGTGCACCTAGTGGGAAACTTTATCTTAAAATTATTTTTCTTGGCATAGACATATGACGTTAATTTCAGATACAGATCAAAGGAATGGATGATGACCTTAATGGGAACAATAAAATCAAAACAGAAAAATGCATGTTTACAGTGGCAAAAAAAGACAAAAATAATTTTAAAGAAGGGCAAATAAGGACAGAAATGAAAGTGAACTAACAAAAATGAATGAAAGAGAAGAGTCAAAAAATTGTCAATGAAGTGTCAGTCAAGCATGAAAAACAAATGAATGAGGAGAGAAATTTCCTGGAATCAAAGAAAATGACAACTGAAACAAGGATGAAAGCTATCCATTTAGGTTCAATTTTTAGAGATCTTTTAAGAAAATGTCAGTGTTTGGTCAGAGGCTGTGGATAGAATCCAAATATCAATTTGAAAGGGATACGTTTGTTTCACATTTTGCAAAACAGAAAATGGAGAAGAAAGTATGAAAAGGGATGGTGATAAACTTTCTCTGGGTCACTGTTTTAGTTCAGCATTAATTACCCTTTTCCTCATGGAAAAAAATCAAAAGACATCAAAATAAGCATGTTTCTGTGTATAAGTATTGATTTCTTGCTCAAGTTCATGACAGTTTATACCCCCCATATAACACAGACAGGGAGTTTCTGATTACTTCTGAGGGTCTTCGTATAAGATACAACCAAAAACCTTCCAGTATTTGTCTAAAATGATTTCTATTAACAATACTTGGTTTTGATGCAGGTATCAAATATATGACCCGAAGAAATATAGAAAGTATTGCCAAGTATGCAAAATCATAGATAGAAAATTGAAGACTATTGAGAATACATATGATTTCCTCATTGTTTTCCAGCTAAAGGAGGTAAAAAGAGATGTCCATATATTATATCACATGAACATCTATTGCTTTCTCTGTATTACCTATATAGTTATGTTTCTATCAAATTATGTTTTTTATTTATGAACCATATTTCTGATTGTGAAGACAGCATTAAAAAGAATATGATTTTTCTCTCAACCTTTTTTCTTCATCATAAAATTGAGAAAATTGTTCCAAACTCAAAGAGATGTTATAACAATCAACTGAAATGATAGAGACACATGGATTTGCAAAGTTTAAAATCTTTGTAAATGCTAGTTATAGTTTCTGAAAGAAAGCTTAAAATTAAGAACAAGAGCCTCTCAGTTAACAGCAAAATGTAACCTGCAAAAGCTAAATAGAATGCATTTTTCAGGTGTCTTAAAAATCTAATTATAATTTAAAAGCATAGGGAAAAGAGAGCCATATATTCACCAAATTAGATATTAAAGAAAGTTTCTACAAAGAATAGAGAAAAATAGAAGTTGAGAAAGCTCATTGTAGATGACAAAATTACTTATCTTCACCTAGATAGTCTCTACTTTACCTTACTCTCTTTACTGGATTTTCCTCATGTGAATATATGTTCTGATTTTACAGTGTTCTACCAACCTATTCTCTTTCTTTGGAAAAAGATAGTTCTATGAAGAGTGATATTTCAGTTATGAGATTTATCTTCCCTGATTGTAATAATATCTGTGATATCAACTTTGTCTCCTTGAATTAAAAAGGATTTCTAATTAATCTTCTTTGTTGTCTGAATGTTGAGAATTTGTGCATAGACGTTTGAAGCTAAAGGTATTTATTATCAATTCTTTTTTTTTAAATTTTGTCTCCTGTGGTTCTGATAGGATCCTTGCTACTCAAGGCAATGTTCTGAACTTATAAGTGAATAGTGCAATATTACTCCAAAACAGTTTACAGACATCTCATTTGTTCACTTCCAGGAGGCAGGTAGTAAGAGAGTTAGTATGTCCATTTTACAAATGAGGAATCTGAGGCTTAATGACTTTAAGAAGATCATATGTTATAGAAGGGGCTAAAGCTGGTATGGACTTCAAAACTTTAGACTTTCAGTCATATTCTTTGCTTTCTATGTTGCAGTCTCTTATGAATCCAGGGCTATGACAAATGTCATTACAATACACGTTTATTTTCTTAATCAGTATGTTACATGCTTGTATTTAGGCCATATAAGAATTGATGATAAGAATATATAAGAATCTTACATGATTAGAGAGAAAAAAGGTTTGTATTGGTTGAACAGCATATTGATTTTCTTGGCTGTATGATCATAGGTTTTTAGTTTTCAAGGTGAGGGGGTTTTTCAGGGTAACAAATTTTGCAGATACAGAAAGGGAGAATCCAAAGGATTGCATGAATAGAGCCAGTTCATATTTATAGTATTTTTTTAAAAAGTCTAGATTAGAAGTCTGTTCTCTAATAATAAAAGTGGCAAGAGTGGAGCCAAGATAGTACAGTAAAGTAAGGAAGCTGCTTGAACTCTACCAGTTTCTCTCAAAAATCAAATGAACAGAGTATGATGGAAGGAAACCACTCTCCAGCTCAAGATAGATTGGAAAAATTTCAAGAAAGGAAAGTCTCACCAGGGTAAAAAGTGAGACTCAGACCAGCTCAGACTGGGAAAGGTGGTGAGAGGGTATCAATCACAGAAATCATTAGGACAGGCCCCAATACCAGCTCAGAAGGCAAACTCTGGGAAACCAAGCTGTCTCTTGAATAAATCAGACCAAGCTACTACCAGCAAACATAAAGGGCCCTTGTGCTCAAAGCCAAGGCTCACAGTTGCACATAAAGTTTGGGACAGTGTCTCCTTTACCCTAGGAGCAGAGTTCAACCCTAAAAGTAAAAAAGAAAATAGAGAGGAAATATGAAAATAAAAGGAAAGAAAATGAGTAAGAAGTAGAAAAGAACCTTGACTATAGAAAGGTACTACAATGAAAGTTTGCATTTACAAAATACAAATTCAGAATATCCACAGAAGAAATCTCAGAGTGAAATAAATTGGTCTCAGGCCCAAAGAGGCTCAAAAAGCAAATAAGAAAAGTAGAAGAAAAATGAGAAAAGAAATGAGAGGTATGCATGAGAGAGTCAATAGTTTGGAAAAGTAAGGAAAAAATGTCTAAGGAAAACAACTGCTTAAACACTAGAATAAACTAAATGGAAAAAGAGACATAAAAGATAACTGAAGAAAATCACATTAAAACTAGAAAAGGGTAAATGGAAGCTAATGGCTGTGAGACAGCTGCACTTGAATCAGTGCAGCAAATTAAAAAGAATGAAAAAATGGAAGAAAATGTGAGACCTCATTTTAAGAACAATCAACCTTGAAAATTGATCTAGAAGAGACAATTTAAAAATTATTGACCTACTTGAAGGTCATGACCAAAAAAAAAATAGTCTGAATACCATTGTGCAAGAGATCATTAAAGAAAACAGCTCCAGTATTCTAGAAACAGAGTGGAAAATACTTATTAAGAGAATTGAACATCTTTGGGAAAAGATCACACAAGGAAAACCCCAAGGAATATTGTTGCAAAACTACAATCTCAAGGAAAAAATACTGCAAGCTGCAAGACAAAAATTCAAATATCAAGGAGCAACAGTCAGGACTACTCAGGATTTCCAGCTTCTACAATAAAGAATCAGAGGGCCTGGAATACTATATTCTGAAAAACAAATGGCCTAGTATTACAACCACGAATTAACTATATAGCAAGATTCAGCATCAGCATTTAGGAGAGGCAATGGAGTTTCAATGAAGTAAGTGACTTTGAATCATTTCTACTGAAAAAAAAATCAGAACTAAATAGAAAATTTAATGTACAAACACAGGATTCAGTTGAAGCATAGAAAGGAACAAAGGGGAACATATACATTATTTAATAGTTAAGCTGTTTATACCTAGATGGGAAAATGATATCTGTAACTCTTAAGAAATATATCTGTCACTGGGGCAAAGAGGGGTACATCACATGGACTGAGGGTATGGTTGTAAATAAACTCTGATGTTATGACATCAAAGAAAAAGACATTAAGGTGTGGATAAAGTGGAAAATTGAGTTAAAATTGGGTAATTAGTTCACACAGAGAGGTGCAAAAGACCTATTACAATCAAGGGAAAGAAGGGGGTATGAGTATTTTCTGAAGCTTAATCTCATCAATTTTGGCTCTAAGAGAGAATAACTTAATCATTCAACTGTGTATAAAAATTTATCTTATCCTATAAAGAAGTGGGAAGAGAAAGAGGAAAACAAAAAGAAGGGACAGGGTCACAGAGAGGGCAGCAATAATAGAGAAAAAAATAAGAGAAGAGGGGAAGAGTTGATAGAAGATAAGATGGAGGGTGGGGTGGGTAAAAACACTAGTAAGAGAAAGGGAGGTGTAATAGGAGATAAGGCAGTGTGTGGAGTACATAAAAACACAGGACAAAGTACATGGTGGAAAGGGAGAACAAAAGTATATACAGGGGCGAAAATAGAATGGAGGGAAATACAGAACTGGTAATCATAACTGTGAATATGAATAGGATGGACTTTCGCATAAAACAGAAACTAATAGCAGAATAGATAAAAAAACTCAATCTTATAATATGTTGTTTACAAGAAACACATATAGAGTAAAGGTAAAAGGCTGGAACAGGATTCATTATGCTACAGTTGAAGTAAAAAACAGGGTTAGCAATTCTGATCTCCAATAAAGCATAAGTTAAAATAGATCTCATTAAAAGAGATAAGGAAGGAAAATACATTTGATAAAGGGTACCATAAATAATGAAGTAGTAAGAATGTGTATGCACCAAGTGTTAGAACAGGCAAATTCCTAGAGAAGATTTTTAAGCAAGTTATAGGAAGAAATAGACAGCAAAACTATTCTAGTGAGGGACCTCCACCTTCTCCTTTCAGAATCAGACAATTTGAACTACAAAATGAACAACAACAACAACAACAAAAAAAAACTAGGGAAGTTAATAGGATACTAGAAAACATAGATGTGATAGAGCTGTGGAGAAAACTGAATAGGAACAGAAATGAATATACATTTTTCTCAACAATACATGGCACCTAGACAAAAATTAATCATGCATTAGGGTATTAAAAACCTTAAAATCAGATGCAGAAAGGCAGACCATTTTTCAGACCACAATGCAATAAAAATTATATTCAATAAAGGACTACCAAAAGATAGACTAAAAACAATTGAAAATTTTAAAAATCTAATTCTAAAGAATGAATGGATCAAACAATAATTCAAAGAAACAATTCATATTTCATCTTAAAAAAGGCCATTATGAAAAAATATATCAAAACCTATAGGATGCAGCCAAACAATTCTTAGGGGAAATTTTATATCTCTAAATAGCTACATGAATAAATAAAGAAAAAGGAGATCAATGAATTAGGCATGCAGCTAAAAAAGCTAGAAAAAGAACAAAAGAAAACCCCTCAAATGTGAAATTATAAATTCCAGAACTCAAAGGAGAGATAAATAAAATAAAAACTAAGCAAACTATTGAACTAATAAAATCAAGAAATATTTTTATGAAAAAAACACAATAGTTAAACCTTTTGTTAATTTGATCAGAAAAGGAGAAAAAAAAACAAAATCACCATCATCAAAAATGAAAAGGGTGAATGTTGGTGAACATCTTTGGAGAAGAAAAGATTTTATGACCAAAGAAAAACTGAGGAACATTATGAAAGGCAAAATGGACAACTTTGATTACATTAAACTAAAAAAAAATTGCACAAACAAAACCAACAGAAAGAAGATTAAAAGTGAAGTAAAAAACTGAGAAAAAAAGATTTTTACAGTAAGTATTTCTGATAAAGGTTTCATTTCTAAAATATATAAAGAACTATGTCAAATTTATAAGAGTACTAGTCATCCTCCAATTGATAAATGGCCAAAGGATATGAACAGAATTTTCAGATGACAAAACTAAAGCCATCTATTATCTAGAAATGCAAATTAAAACAACTCTGAGGTACTGCCTCATACCTTCCTGATTAACTAAGATGACAGAAAAAGATAATAATAAATGTTGGAAGACGTGGGAAAACTTGGACACTAATGCACTGTTGTTAGAGCTTTGAAATGATAAAAATGTTCTGGAAAACAATCTGGAATTATTCCCAAAGAGCTATAAAACTGCATATAAGCTTTGACCCAACAGTGTCATTACTAGGTCTGTATTCCAAAAAAATGATAAAAGGAGGGAAAAAGACTCACATGTGCAAAAATGTTTGTAGCAGCTCTTTTTGTAGCAGCAAAATTTGGAAAATGAGTAGATGCCCATCAATTGGAGAATGGCTGAACAAATTGTGATATATGAAGGTAATGGGATATTATTATGGTTTAAAAAAGATGAACAAGAGGTGGCTGGATTGCACAGTGGAGAGAGCATGAGCCCTGAAGTCAAGAGGACCTGAGTTCAAATCTGGCCTCAGACATTTAACACTTCCTAGCTGTGTGACCCTGGGTGAGTCACTTAACTCAAATTGCCTCAACAACAACAACAACAACAACAAAATGAACAAGCTGATTTTAGAAAGTCCTGGAAAGATGTACATGAACTGAAGCTGAGCAAAACAAGCAGAATTAAAAATACATTGTACACAGTAATAGCAAGAATGTGTGATGTTCAATTATGAAAAACATGGTTATTATTAGTTATTCAGTATTCTAAAGCAATCCCAATAAACTTTGGGCAGAAAATACCATTTGCATCCAGAAAAAGAAATAAGGAGATATATTATATTCACTTTTTCTGTTTTTTTTTTTTTATCTCTTACATGGTTTTCCTTTTTGCTCTGATTGAATTTTCTCTTTTGTTTTTTACAAAAAGAGTACGAATACTGTGTTGTGATCCATATTCAGTTTCCACAGTTCTCTCTCTGGGTGTAGATGGCTCTCTTCATTATAAGATCATTGGAACTGGCATCAATCATTTCATTGTTGCAGATAGCCATGTCCATCAGAATTGATCATCATATAATATTGTTGTTGCTCTGTATAATGATCTGCTGGTTCTGCTCATTTCACTCAGCATCAGTTCATGCAAGTCCCTCCAGGCCTCTCTGAAATCGTCCTGCTGGTCATTTCTTACAGAACAATAATATTCCATAACATTCATATACCATAATTTATTCAGCCACTCTCCAATTGATGGGCATCCATCCAGTTTCCAGTTTCTTGCCACTACAAAAAGGGCTTCCACAAACATTCCTGCACATGTGGGGCCCTTTCCTTCCTTTAAAATCTTTTTGGGATATAGGCCCAGTAGAAACACTGCTGGGTCAAAGGGTATGCACAGTTTGATAGCCCTTTGAGCATAATTCCAAATTGCTCTCTAGAATGGCTGGAGGAGGAGAAGGAGGAAGAGAAGGAGGAGAAAGAAGAAGAGGAGGAGGAACAACAGGAAGAGAAGGTTGAAGAGGAGGAGGGAAAGGAAGGAGAGGAAGAAGGAAGAAGAAGATGAGGAAGAGGAGAAGAGGAAGAAGGAGGAAGAGGAGGAGAGGAAGAAGGAGGAAGAACAAGAGAAAGAAGATGAGGAGAAGGAAAAGGAAGAAGAGGAGGAGGAAGAGGAGGAGTAGAAACAGGAGAGGAGGAGGAGGGAGAGGAGAAAGAAGAAAATCTAGTACCTTTAGGGGAAGCTGGTTGCACAATGGTTAGAACACCTAACCCTGGATAGGATCTGACTTCAAATCCAATGTTAGGTAATTATCTTCTCTATGAATATGGACAAATCACTTACCTCTATCTCCCCCCATAAAAAGAAAAGAAAAGAAAAGAAAAGAAAAGAAAAGAAAAGAAAAGAAAAGAAAATCTAGTACTCTTTACAACTAAACAAAAATGTATTTATGGGATTGCAGCTTGTGAGAAATCCTTTTTTAAAGATAAAATAAAGTGTTGCAAAAATATTTCATAATTTAAAAAATCAGATATCTAACTAAGTTTGTACATTAACACTTTTTTAGATTCCTGTTTTACATGTTTGTCTATTCAAAACATAATTCTTTACCAACCTGATCCATAAAAAGAACTATTGTTTCTGTTTTATTTAATAAAAATTATGCCTAAGAATTAGAACTTTTCAAAAGTTGAAAGGGTTACTACTGGAAGATTTATTATGGACTGACTTTATAAGGGACTAGGTACAAAAATACAATAGTAGGATAACCCCTGTCCTCAGGAATTTAGATTCTATTGGATTGTCATTTTAGAGAATCATAGAATTCTAAATTTTCAGATATCTTAGTAACTATCAGGATTAAACCCCACTTCCCTCTAACTTCTCTGAATAGCACACACAGCCTAAGTTTGAGGATTTGTATTGAGAGGGAACCCCAGTCCATTCAAAGGCAACTTATTTCACTTCTAATTAGAACAATGTAGGATGGTTTACCTCTCAGACCTGTGGAGGGGGAAGGAATTTGTGACCAAAGAAGAACTAGAGGTCATCATTAATCACAAAATAGATAAGTTTGACTATATTAAGTTAAAAAGTTTTTGTACAAACAAAATGAATGCAGACAAGATTAGAAGGGTAGCAGTAAACTGGGAAAATATTTTTACATCCAAAGGTTCTGATAAAGGCCTCATCTCTAAAATATATAGAGAATTGACTCAAATATATAAGAATTCAAGCCATTCTCCAATTGATAAATGGACAAAAGATATGAACAATTTTCAGATGAAGAAATTGAAACTATTTCTGGTCACATGAAAAGGTGCTCCAAGTCACTATTGATCAGAGAAATGCAAGTTAAGAAAACTCTGAGATACCACTACACACCTGTCAGATTGGCTAAAATGACAGGTGTTGATAATGATAACTGTTGGAGGGGATATGGGAAAACTGGGACACTGATACATTGTTGGTGGAACTGTGAACGTATCCAACCATTATGGAGAGCAATTTGGAGCTATGCTCAAAAAGTTATCAAACTGCGCATACCCTTTGACCCAGCAATGTTTCTACTGGGCCTATATCCCAAAGAGATTTTAAAGGAGGGAAAGGGACCCACATGTGCAAAAATGCTTGTGGCAGCCCTTTTTGTAGTGGCAAGAAACTGGAAATTGAAAGGATGCCCATCAATTGGAGAATGGCTGAATAAATTATGGTATATGAATGTTATGGAATATTATTGTTCTGTAAGAAATGACCAACAGGAGGATTTCAGAGAGGATTGGAGAGACTTGCATGAACTGATGCTGAGTGAAATCAGCAGAACCAGGAGAACATTATACACAGCAACAAGACTATATGATGATCAATTCTGATGGACATGGTTCTCTTCAACAATGATGTGATTCAAACCAGTTCCTATTGTTCAGCGATGAAGATAGTCATATACATCCAGAGAGAGGCCTGTGGGAACTAAGTACAGACCACAACACAGCATTTTAACGCTTTATGTGAATATTTCCATGCATTTTGTTTTCCTTCTTAGGTTTTTTCTTCTTCTCTTTCTAGATCTGATGTTTCTTGTGCAGTAAGATAACTGTATAGATATGTATACATGTATTGTATGTCATATAATTTATCCTATTTAGCATGTATTAGATTACCTGTCATTTAGGGGTGGGGGTGGGGGGAAGGAGGGGAAAAGCTTGGGAAAAAAAGTTTTTGCAAAGGTCAATGTAGAAAAATCACTCATGTTTTGTAAATAAAAAGCTTTATGAAAACAAACAAAAAAAAAAAACCTATTTCACTTCTAGAGCATTTTAATTCTTAGCAATTATTATTTCCAGACATCAAGCCAAAATTTGTCTCTTCCCAACTTTCACTGAAGTGTCTCTAGCTCTATGCTGTAGAGCCAAACAGACAAATACAAACCCCTTTTGTGGACAGCAACCCTTCAATGAATTAAAAACAATGGACATATTTCCTCAGTATCTCTTATTTATTAGGCTAAACAATTCAAGTGACTTAAGTCAGATCTACACTGGTTCCTCTTCTGTAGACACTCTTTAGCTTGCCAACAGCTTGTCTAAGATGATTTGAGCACAATACTACAAATACTGATCAGAGCAAAGCAGAGCGGGACAAATACATCTTTATGCTTAATTTCAATGTGCCTCTCAAGCAGGGGTGCATTGCATTCAATTTCATCCACCTCGAGTTGATCGTTAAATTTTCCTTGTGAGCATTTAATTCTCTGAAATCAGCAAACTTGCAGATCAAGTCTTAATTTTTTTTCATTGATTGTCTAAACCTTAGCAATGGATGGAAAATTATTAATAATGTATCATTAACTTTCTTTTTTTTTCACAGAGAGATGGTCAATGTACATTAAACATTTATTAGCACAATCCAGCTCTCTCAGTAGTCCAAGATTGCATTAGCATTTTTTAGCTACCATACCACAGGGTTGCTTCATTTTGAAATATATTAAACTCTATGATATTTCATATATATATATATGTATATATATGCATATACATATATATATATATAATTTTCCCCTTCCTTTTATGGAGAAAAATTTTGAAGTTTAAAAGAAATATTCTTCATTATATAATATAATTTTCAGATGGTGCCAACTTAATGTTTCTTTCTGAGCACCTAACCAAACATTACCATTTTTCTTCTCTCATAAACAGAAGATGCAAGGATGTAATCTTCATTTCCAGGCAAACATGTTTGATAAGCTCATAAAGAAAAATTAAGCTTTCTTGATTAAAGTAAAGGCTTTTCTACATCAAGAAAGGTATTTATATTACAATTTAACTATAGACTATCATGAAGAGTAATTTCTTTCCTCTACCAGCTGTTCCCATTTAATATTTCTAGAGGAGGATAAAGTTTGTGAGAAAATTATTTGGCCAGTTTCCCTTTACTTCTCCATGCAAAAAACTGCTGTTCTAAGTGACCACTCCAGCATGAGTTACCTGTTGGGTCTAATTTCCCTTTCTACTCTGATGATGGAGTAATGAGGACATCAAGGATCCCCTTCAAGGCAAGTACACTAGGTATTTTAAAGTAATACTAAATTTCAATTTAATGATACACGTCTTGAGCAAGATTTGTCTGAAACCTCAATATGTATTCCGTGGAGCAAAGCAAACAGCTTGTTTTTCTATGGTGCTTGTCTAACATATGTATCTTTGAAGTTCCCTGTTGTTCCCTTTGAAGTTATAGAAAACTTAACTCTGCTGCCCTTTATGTTTTCAAAACTTCAGATACTTAGTAGGTTTGTTTTCCTTCCCAAGACAAGCTCTGGGGTGGGGTTGGGGCTGACTTTTAGACAGAGACCAAGACTGAAGGATTCTCCCCCCTTTCCCCAAGTGATTCCTGCTGAGACCATGACTTTCATGTTCTATTTTACAACTGAGCAAGTGATATACAAACTCCCAATGTACAAAGCGCTCAATAAATCAACAGAATTTCCTTCATTGTCACTACAGCTCACCCTATGGTTTTCATTAACTTTTCACTCAGTCCAAAGATTGATTTTTTTTAGATATATTCTCATATGTTTTAGATGTCGTGTCAGACTTTAGGGTAACTAGATATTGGAATCAATCATCTTCCTAAGTTCAAAACTAGCCTCAGACATTTACTAGCTTTATGATACTGGGTAAATCTCTTAACCTGTTTGGCTCAGTTTCCTCATCTGCAAAATGAACTGGAGAATCTTTATCAAGAAAACCCAAAAATTGGGGCAGCTAGGTGGCGCAGTGGTTAGAGCACCAGCCCTGAAGTCAGGAGGACCTGAGTTCAAATCTGGTCTCAGACACTTCCTAGCTGTGTGACCCTGGGCAAGTCACTTAACCCCAATTGCCCCAACCAAAAAGCAAAAAAAAAAAAAAAAGAAAACCCAAAAATGAATTCTGAAAAAAGAAAATGATTTAACAACAACAAAAATTCAGGTTATCTTATCAGTTACTTTAAATGGGGTGGGGTAACTGATTGAATGGCAAAATTTGTAATTAGATTCAGTTCTATTTTCTTTCTAAGATATAACTAGAAATAGGTCTTTATACTAATGTAGATATGTGTATAAATATATACACATATAAGTATATGTGTATACACATACATACACACATATATAAATCTATCTAAATAGTGAATATCTATTTGTGTGTAGCATGAAGTTGTGGTTGAGATTGGATTACAGATGAAAAGTCAGGGATGTGCATGTGAATTCAAGAATGATACATATATTTGAGGGTAGATGTCAAACTCTCTTAGATCATCAGTAGACAGGGAACTATACTTAGAATAAGAAAAATAAGTTAAAATCTAGCTGTCTGTCACTATTTCATGTGTAATCATCTTTTATTGTACTGTTATAAAAAACACTTGTTTAGTTCCATTCTCTTTGCTTCAGTTTGTTCAATTGCAAATTGGGAATCATAATTTTACCTATATTATAGAATTGTTGTAAGGATCAAATAAGGTAACATTTGTAAAAATACTTAGCACAGAGAGTGAGGCATAGAAGGCACCATACAGATTCTTATTGCGTCTATCCTTAATAATTCCTTTTCTAAAGAATATTTTGAGGATCAAATGGTCTGCTTATCTATCTGCCTGATATACAAAGAACAAACAACAATCTGTGAATAGGAGGACTTGTCCCACTGGGGACCCTTATTGGTCAATTATAGTTGGTCAACACAGTTCTTTCCCTCCCTTCCTCCCTCCCTCCCTCCTTTCCTTCCTCCTTCCTTCCTCCTTTTTTTCCTTCCTTCCTCCTTCCCTCCCTTCCTCTTTCTTTCCCTCTCTCCCTTCCTTCCTTCCTTCCTTCCTTCCTTCCTTCCTTCCTTCCTTCCT
>JAJPUD010023493.1:0-19911 GCA_023553655.1 Myrmecobius fasciatus
TCAGCATTCTCTAGTTCAGGAAAGAAACTCCAAGAAGTAAATGTCAATACACTTTAAAAGTTTACTACTGGGGCTAAGTGTTCTGAAGTGATGATATCCATCTCTTGGGAATCCCTAGGGGGAATTAAGGGAAAATTATATTGTAACTCCCAAGTAGGTATAAAAGATCACAATCCTTTGAGCAGAGAATATTTTCCTTCTTGATTTCCTTCCTTGGGATTTACATTCTTTCCTGTCTTGGTTAAATGCTTTTTTGGCATTGAATCTATGTCTTTTATAATAAGAAAGAGAAAATCTGTGATTAGGTTGTGAGTTGAAAAGTCAATAACCCCAAACAGGCCTCACTTAGTAAGCCTGGGAATCTTGAAGGGAAGAGGAAAAACCAATTCGGCCAAATATTGTCTATTTTAGAAATCTCTGGATACAAATGGCCATCTAGTGGACTGATTGTATTATTAGAAGTTTAAGTAGGATGCCATCTGCCTGCTTCTTTACCAAGAAACTTGTTGTAGCTGTCTAAAAGAGTGGCATTTCACTGATTAGACTGTAATGAACAAATATGTTAATACATTGCAATATGTTAACACATGTTAACACTTTCTTAAGGTTGTCTCCATCCTTGTTCCTAATAAATTCTTTAAATTCATAATAAATGCCTAGGTATAGTCTTATTTTAATAACTACATTTTTCTTGCTTTCATATTTCTGATGTGTTCAGGATAGCAATTTCTAGTTGGAAATACGTATGTGACAAATTCACAATGGACAAATGAGGACAGAAGAGGTTAACAGACAAAAAGAAGAGATAAAATAGGTATCAAGAATGGTAAATATGAACTAGATTTGGGAGGGCATATTGTTAGCACTGAAAATAAATGGTTTTAACAATTAACAATGGAAAAGACAAGTTTCATAGTGGAGCTCAAAATTTACCAGAAGAAAAAGAATACTTCATGAGATAGGAGTGATCCATTGACTGGCAGGCTAAATCCTAAAAGGGATTTAGCATCCTAAAAGAGTTAGTTGTTTATAATAATGAGGCTTGGTGGGGGGATGAGAGGAAATACCCCACGGGGCATGTGGGAAGGGAAGGAGAAAGACACCAGGAGGCAGAACACCTTGAAGGGCTAACCCAAAAGGGATTCAGCAAAGATAGCCAAGAACAGATTTATAGAGACAACTTAACCTCAAGGGTTAAATTTGAATGAATGAATACAGTAAAATGGGATTACCCAAGACCTCCATAGAGGGTGGGCCTATAGTTGAGCAGCTCCCCATCAGTGCCTCATGGAATAATCTTAATCAGTTATTTAAGGCTTTCTCTGCCAGCTCCACCCAGTAACCCAGGACCTCATTATTTCTAAGACAGTTTTTCTTAACCTTCACTTTACCCATTCTGGGTTTGGCCCTTTCTGCTACCCAACATAGATATGCTTTTCCTTTTCTTCCCTAGAATGGCATTAATTTTTACTTCCTTTCTTCTCTACCCCAAACCTCATCTTTCTTTCCCAATCTTGTACTTTGTTGCCATGTCATAAAACCTTCTGTTAGCTCTTGATTCCTACACTAGCATGAGTCAAGCCAGAGCATGTTTTTAGCATGGAAAACTGCCAAGGAATTCCTGCTTTCCTCAAAATTAGAACTTTAATTTGATTTAATTGGAATTTGAAAACTTAAAAACTCTCTCTCTCTTTTTTTTTTTTCTTAAGATGAAGTATTACTTTATTATACATAGGGTTACATCTAGGCCAAATTCACATTCATTGTGTTTTCCTACTGGTAAAACATCCTGGGATAAGTGGAGGGGCGGTGGGGAAAGATATAGGGAAAAGAGGTAGCTTATGGTAACTATAGCATTACCAGAGAAATGTTGAATATTTTTCCTAGTAAGATGGAGGCAACTGACACTCTGGGCCAATGAGAAGAAATTGAGTGTGAACTCTTAGTGTCAATAAATGAGTGTGTGTTGGAGGAAATACTTGTTGTTTTCAATTTTTTCCGTGAACCCATTTGGAATTTTTTTGTTTGTTTTTGTTTTTGTTTTTGTTTTTTTTTTGCCAAAGATATTGGAGTGTTTTGTCATTTCTTTCTCCAGCTTATTTTATAGATGAGGAATTGAGGCAAACTGGGTTAAATGACATACCTATAGTAAGTATCTGAAGCCTGATTTGAATTCATGATGATTCCTTTGTGACTGCAGACCTGTCTCTCCATTGTGCTACCTAACTTCCCATGGGGTAAACACTTAAGAACTCACAAAAGGATATTTTGTGTGGACTTACCAATGAGTTGACCAATGTGAAGAATAGGCTGCCACCTCAGATAAATCACTTAACCTCTTTCCACTTCAGATTCTTCATGTATAAAGGAGAAATGGGTTGATTACTTCCAAAGGTCTTTAACAATCAATGATTTAAGAGTTGGGATTAGATTAATTCTCAAATCCAAACCAAAATAAAATTTATATGGGATGCCAAAGTATTCTCCTTTTATATGAACACCTCAGATCTTTCCCTTTAGTATCAGTTGAAGGAGCCAACTCTTTATTTCTCCTGAGTTCAGGGGTTACCATCTTTCTGATTTTTGTATTTATATACACACTGCCTTCCCCATTAATATGTAAACTCTTTTAGGGCAGACATTAGGGTTTTTTATTTACCTTTATTTGTCTCTCAAATGCTTAACTTACTGTAGTACATAATGTAAATATTTAATAAATATTTGCTTGATTGATTGGGATTTTATAGCCCAATCTAAACACAGGCTCTGGAACTAAAGAAGATGAAGTTTCCCTAGTAACTGCCTCCTGTCAACCTTCTCCTCTTGAAGATTCTCAAAGTTAAGGGGAGTCTGTGTCCAAATGCTCCATTTGCAGGAGTACTCTTTTTTAGTTATTAACTCTGATTGTCTCCCACTGGATTCTGCCTACTCCCATTTGTCTCCGTAGCAGTAGATTTTCAATGTTTAGCTCTCAAAATAGCAAATGAAGTTATTTTTCTTTGCTACAGGTAAGGATTGCCACCTAGTGGCCAAATAATGCCCTGCTATAGAAAGGCATTTTAATTTTAAGTTTGGTTCTAGGGCAAATATTTAGCATCTAACCTTCCTTTGGGAAAGAAAAAAAAAAGGGGGAAGGGAAATGCAGAAATTCATACACACCCTGTTAGCAATTATAAACATGCCTAGAGGGTGGGCCAAATGTGCCAGCAAAAGGGAAAAGGTCTATAGTGTTTGCCGCAGGGTGTGCTTACTAGATTAATCCTCTTAGAAAAGAGAAAGCTTGTTTTCTGGGGGTGAAGAGCATCTTCTTTCTCCCTCAGCCCGAACTCTTGACCCAGAGTATCAAGTTTATTTGTTATAATCCTGTGGATTAATATGTAGATGATAAATGTTTCTGAATAAACAAGAGAAGCCTCACAGACTCCTTGGGGCTCCAGAGAAAACAATAATAGAGCCAAGGGGAATTTGGGAGTCTAAAGGCTTTCGTTTCAGAATAAAAGTGCTCCTTGGTTAGCTTTTAGAGGTAAGTGTGGAGCTGGGATTGGAAGCAGATCTGGAGCTGTTGCAGGAGGAGGAGACCTCAGTTTGGATTGAAAGAGAAAGAATACACTAAAAATTGTTCCCCAATTTCACAGGCTATTCGCCCATTCCTTGAAAATACTCTCTGATTAACTTATTACTGAAATTCTCTCTCTTTAAGTTCCATGATTAGCGGCTTTCTCCTATAGGAAACCTTCCTTGATCCTTTCCCACCAAGTTAAAGTAATTTCTATTTCCTCATATTCTCTATAGAATTTTTTCCTGGTTCTTTCTGTTATCCTTATCCCATTTTACTTAGTATTCTCAGGACCTGGTACAATGCCTTTCAGTGTAAATAGGGGAAGATGGAAAGGGAGCTTAAAATCATGCCATAAAAGGCACTAGGATTTCATTCCATAAAGGAACTGGGAATTTTCAGCTTGGACAAGATAAAAATAGAGATCGGAGAGGATGATAATTGTCTTCTAATATTTTAAGAATTATTTTGTGAAAGATGGAGTTGATTTTTTTTTTTTTTTTTGTAGTTTCAGGTCAATGAGTAGAAATTTGTAGAGACTGACTCCATGTAAGGAAAACATTACTAATAATTAGAGCTACCCTGGATAGAATGATCTCTCTTATGAAGTACTGAGTTTCTTGTCACTGGAAGTGTTTAGGGACAGGTTGTCTGGATGACAACTTGTCTGAAATATTACAAAAGCTATTCCCAATTGAGTGGAGGTTGAACTATGTTTATGTGATTTTCTTAATGGTTTTAAGGATTCATGATTCAAATTTCCTCTGTCCCTGGGTTTACTCATCCACATTTCTTTTTCTACTGGGCTTAACCTTTAAATTAGAGAAGCAATTGGAGAAGAAACTCAGTTTCTTGGAGAGAAGCTTATCTACAAGGAAACACCCAGTACTGGCACTGCCATCAACACTAGAGACTACTCAGAGATACCAAAGTTAAAAGAGACCCAAGTTGTTGTTTGGCCATGATCCCATTTGATGTTTTCTGAGTAAAAATACTAGATTAGTTTACTGTTTCCTTCTGCAGCTCATTTTACAGATGAGGAAACTGAGGCAGACTTTATTAAGTGATTTGCCCAGGGTCACACAGCTGGTAAGTGCCTGAGGTCAGATTTGAGCTCAGGAAAAAGTGTCTTTTAGATTCCTGACCTGGCTCTCTGTGTACTCTGGTGCCACCTAGCTGCCCTAAAACCTAAGAAAAAAATCAAATTGAGAAATTCTCAGAGACAAAGCTCTAAGTCTTTTCAAGTGAGCTGGAGAAGGAAATGGCAAATCATTCTTTTCAGTTTTGTCATTTGTAAATTTGATTGATAAGCATGCTAGATATGCCTTTATTATATACATATATATATTTATATTTTTATAATTACTAAATAATTTTAAAGTGTTTTATAAAGATTGTCTCAAAAACTGCTTTGTATATTTATTAATTACATACTTATCTTATTCTTCATATAGATTATAAAATCTTTGAGGTCAGGGGAGGAGCTTTGTCTTATTTAATCTTAGTTTCTGAGCCTTAGCCACTAGCACTAGGCTTTCTTAGAGGTGATATCTAAGGAATGTTTGTTAATCAAATTGAAATGAATTGAAGAAGTATGGTACAAGGAAATAGTATAATATACAACCAATTGCTAAGGTTTTTGATATTTAAATTCATGGATCTTCCCAGGTGGGTATTTCATACATATTCAAAGTAAATTAGCATTCTTGATTGTGGAGTATTCTTTCAGTTTTAACCTGGAAGTGTGAAACCAGATTTTAAGCCTAAAAGGAAATTTTTTTCCCTTTTTTCCCTTTGTGAGATTTTATTTCTTAGTAACTTAGATAAAAACACAGAAATTTCTAAAAAGTACTCTTGGTTTTATATAAATGTACCTCAACATCAATTTATCCAATTCCTTAGGACTCTTTCTTTTTCTTTCTTTTTAAAAATGATATACTAGAAAATTTTTAAAATTATTTTTATATACAACAAAGGCTAGAAAATGGAGATTGTGTGTGAAGCCAAAAATTCACAATATAGATTTTTTCCTTTTAATATACATAATTACATATAATATCATATATGTTATGGTATATATTATTATACATTTTAATGTCGATTAAATTTTATATGGTGCTAACACTGCCTTACTTGTTGGTGTCTATTTTAAACTCCCTTCTCGTCTCTCTTGTAAATTTCTTTTTTTATTTATTTTATTTTATTTTGCTTTTTTTGCTGAGGCAATTGGTGTTAAGTGACTTGCCCAGGGTCACACAGCTAGAGAATATCCTCCTGACTTCAGGGCTGGTGCTCTAACCACTGCCCCTCTTGTAAATTTCTTAATTCTTTCTTTTCTTGTTTTTTTCTGAATCCTTAAGTCAGTCTTTTTGCCTGGATGCTCTCATGCCTAGATTCTTGTGACACTGCTCTTTTCCGGTTCTTTTCCTACTAGTCTGACTGCTTCCTTTTCAGGCTCCTTTTCTGGATCATCCTCCAGGTCATATCACTAACAGCAGATGTTCCCCCAACTTTCTGTTCTGAGTCCTCTTCTTCTATACTATCTTGCTTGGTGAACTTATTAGTTCCCATGGGTTCAATTATCTCTTTGAAGATGATTCTTAAATGTATTTATCCAAGCTTTATCTCTCTCCTGACTTCTAATCTAACATCACTAAATGCCTTTTGGATATCTCAATCTGGATGTCCTGTAGATGCCTCAAGCTCAACATGTCCAAAACTGAACTTATTATCAGGCAATAGCCTGTTGGTTTAGTCTTTCCCAGTCCCAGCTTCAGTCCATTGTGATTTTCCTAAAGTATAGGTCTGTGTGTATCCCATTACTCAAGCAACACCAATAGCTTCCTATTACATCCAGAAACAAAAATAAAATCTATTTCACTTTTAAAGATTTTTTACAACCTGATAACCCGACTTTTCCCTATTTTCCCCAATCTTCTTACCCTTTACTCCCCTCTGCATACTCTGTGATCCATCAACCCTAATCCATCGGGTTCCTGATACATCACACTTCTCTTGACTGTATTTTCATCACCTGCTCACCATGCCTGTAATGTCTATCTCTTCACCTCTGCCTCTAGGTATCTCTGACTTTCTTCAATACTCAGCTGAAATCCTATTTTCTGCAAAAGGCCTTTCCATGTCTCCTCAATTACCAGTGCCTTCTCTCTGTATATATTTACATTATATATAAAACTGTACATACATAGTTATTTACATTTTCTCTCACCTCCATCAAAGTGTAAGCTTATATTAGAGTGTGAACAGGGACTGTGTTTTTTTCTTTTTTTTTTCTTTTTTTGTATCCTCAATGCTTAGCACATAGTATTTAATTAAGGCTTATTGCATAGGAAATTATTGCAGTAATATGAGTGAGAGTGATTAAGCATTGGACTATAGTAGTAGCAATGTGAATAAAGAAAAGAGACAGATATAAGAGTCACTGTGGAAGATAAATCAATCATTTGGCAATGATTGAAGTAGAATGTGAGGGAGAAAGAAGGGCTGAGGAGAACTATATAGTTGTTTACCCATGTGATGGAAGGATGGTACTTATCCTCAAGAAAAATTAGGAAGTTTGGAGGAAGATGAATTTTGAGAAAATGCATTCTGTTTTGAATATTTTGACTATGAAATGTTTATGAAAGATGAAGATGTCTAGCAAGTAGTTGGCAATGTGTAAGTTTAGGAGAGCTTAGGCTTGTATATAGAGACTTTGAAGACATCTTTGGGGAAATAATAATCATATATGTAGATGCTAATTAATTAGTAAGAGAGGAGAGTAAAGGGTCCAAATCAGAGGTTTAGGAGATTATGAGAAAAGTGCTGGAAACTTCTCAAACCAATTTGAGAGAGCTAATTGTTAAGTTTTTCTTTTTTTCTTTTCTTTTTTTTTTCTTTTTGCTGAGGCAATTGGGATTAAGTGGCTTGTTCAAGGTCACACAGCTAGGAAGTATCTGAGACCAGATTTGAACTCAGGTCCTCCTGACTTCAGGGCTGGTGCTCTAACCACTGTGCCACCTAGCTGCCCCTAATTGTTAACTTTTTAATTTGAACATTTATACCTCAGAAATCCACAAATGCTATAAATCATAGTTTGATTTATTGTTTGCTCATTTTCGCTTTCCCTATTTAAGAAAGTGATAGAAGACATATTAATAATTCAAATTAACCTTAAAAGGGTGTCTTGCATACTTTTTTTAAAAAAAGGAGCAAGCTATAAAACATTAGCAAACACATGATGCTGGGTCACCCACACTTAATGTGCAAGAGATGAATGATGCTGCAATAAGGCAAACTGAGGAGTGGTCAGACAGAAAGAAAGAAAACCAAGAAGAAGAGGGAATAACTAGATAGAGTAGATAGTCAGAAACACCTGAATTCAAATCTAGTCTCAGAATGCAAATTAAGACAGTCTGAGGTACCACTTTACATCTATCAGATTGGCTAAAGATGACAAGAAAAGATTGGAGAGGGTGTGGGGAAAACGGGGCACTAATGCATTATTGATAGAGATATGAACTGATCCAACCATTTTGGAGAGCAATTTGGAACCATGCCCAAAGGGCTATACAGAACTGTGCATACTCTTTAATCTAGTTGCATCACTACTGGATTAAAAAAAATAAAAATAAAAATAAAAACATAAAAGAAGGGAAAAAAATATTTCATGTGTTTCACATGTGTGTAAATGTTTGTAGAAGCTCTTTTTGTGGCAAGGAATTGGAAATTGAGTGGGAGCCCACCAACTTGAGAATGGCTGAATAATATAATAAAATACTATTGTTCTATAAGAAATGATGAGCAGGCTTATTTCAGTAAAGCTTAGAAAGACTTATATGAACTAATGCTGAGTGAAGTATGAAGAACTAGGCAAACGTACACAGCAACAACAATGTTATGTGATTATCGACTATGAGCAACTTGGCTCTTCTCATCAATATATTGATCCAAGACAACTCCAATAGACTTGGGATAGAAAATGCTATCTGCACTCAGAGAGAAATGTAGACATCAAATGAGGATCAAAATAGAGTATTTTCATTTTTTTTTTCTTTTTTCTTTCTCATAGTTTTTGTATGATCTGATTCTTTTGCACAACATGACAAATATAGAAATATGTTTAAAAGGATTGTACATGTATCACTTACATCATATTGTTTGCTCTTAGGACAAGGGAGAACATAAAGGAGGGAAGGAGAAAATAACTGGAATACAAAATCTTAAAAAATGATGTCAAAAACTATCTTTACCATGTAATTGGAAAAATGAAATACTATTGAGGAAAAAAAAAATTCAGTCCCAGACACTTATTAGCTATGTGACCTTGAAGAAGTCACTTACCTTAGTATGATTTAGTTTCCTCAACTGTAAACTGAGGATAATAACAACATATCCCCCACAGAGTTATTGTGAGAGTTCAATAACATAATATTTGCAAATCATTTATCATAGTGCCTGGCAAATAGTAGGCACTATCTATCTTTCCCCTTAGTCTCTTAAAAGCTATATGGAGCAAAGCTTCTTAAATTGTGGGTTACAACCTCACTTGAATGCAGGGGTAGTAAATAATTTGGCAACAGTGAACAGTTTCTGAATGCTCTATGCCATGCAGTATCAAATATTCCACCAAGATTTAATTCTTTATGTAAAAATAAGCACATCCATCTCATTAGTATGTAAATTTGCTTAATAAATTATAAAATTATACCTGTACTAAAGAATTATTTTAAAATAAATTTCTTTAGGATTTATTCTCAGTAAATGGTTGATCTGTATACCTATTTTGCAGATAGATAGATAGATAGATAGATAGATCTGGTGTTACATAAAAATTTCTTGGGCAGAAAAGGGTTACAACTGGAAAAAGTTTAAGAAACTCTGATATAGAGAACAAAGAGAAACAAAGACAGGAAAAACAAAACAAAACAAAACAAAAAACAATTTCAAGAGAACCATTGAGAGAAAATTTTTAGTAAAGTGTTGGGTATCAGAATCTAGGCTGCAAAAGCTGAAAAGTCAAAGGATCATAGATTTAAAGCTCTTCCAGGACAGCGACTGTTCTTAATTTACCATTATTTTTCTTGGGTGTCAGCTCATCATTAGCTCTTTTTTGATCCACTATCTTTTTCAATTCATTTAGGTGGCACAGTGAACAGAACAGAGCCAGAAAGACTTCCTGAATTCAATTCTGGCTTCAGATACTTATTAGCTGTGTGACTTTGGGCAAGTTACTTAACCCTATTTGCCTCAGTTTCTTCATCTGTAAAATGAGCTGGAGAAGGAAATGGCTAACTTCTCTAGAATGTTTGCTGAGAAAACTCGAAATAGATTCATGAAGAATCAAACATGACTGAAAATTCTGAACAATAATAATAATTCTAGTTCAAAGGTCCTTGTTCTTGGCAAAGAAACAGCAACAGCTTACTCAAAGTTGTTATTGTGCCTAATATCAAAGAAATTGTGTCATTTTCCAACATTTACGGGTAAGTAGAATGTGACTGAATTGTACAAAACATCCATAAGCCCACTATGCTATAGGAGGAGAGAAGAGGGATAATAAAAGATGGTCACCTGATCAATAAGATGAAGGACTAGACATTTTCTTCAATACTCAAGACCTCTTCAAACTCTCCAACATAAGAATTATGTGCAATAGATAAAGTTATATAACTTTCCCCACAGACTAAACTATCAAAAACCCTAACAAGGAAACAATCTGTTGAATTAGTAGTAGAGAAGGGTGATATTTAATAATTAATATGTTTTTTAGCAGCTCCCACTCCAGCATCCCCTACTCTGGCTCGTTGGCACACTGGCACCCATGGGCTTTTCTGGATTTCACTCAGCAATCACCTTGCAGCTGTTGTAGTCTCTGATAGGACACTCTACACCTGCCCTTACCCCAGCATTCTGTGTAACAAAAACCAAATCTGAACTCTGGCTGTCCTGTCCTGAAAAGAAAGTGGAAATAGAGGAAAGAGAAAGTTTGCTCTTCCAGAAAAGATACTGCAATCATTTTCATCCTAAATAGAGGAAACTGCTGGAGGTTATTCTTCTTCCCTCTCTCCCTCTTTCCTTCCCTCTCTTTTTTCTTCCCTTTCTCTCTCTTTATATTTTGGGAGAAGCTCCAACAGACTTGAAAGAAAGCGGACTGACAACTATCTAAGGTTAACTCCCCAGAGGTTTTTTGGGTCAGGGATTGAGGCTGGAGAAGAGTCCCCACTTGAGGAGAAGGCTGGGACAGCTTTGTGTTCACCATCAAAGGAGAGTATAGAGGGGAAGACTAAAAGTATTTAAGATTTCAAGAAGAAATCTCATTAATAAACTTAAGCACAAGCAGATAAATTCAATAGAGAAGGTATTAATAAAAGATGGCTTCCAGGATATATAAATCTCAGATGGAACCCAAAGTGACATACTCTATAAGCGTGAGTCTAACCATTAATGAAAATTATGGATGTTCAAACAAACAAAAAAAGACAGTCAAATCTGAACAAACTATATGCTTTTCAAACAAGTCAGATAACACAAATGCAGGAAGTATAAGCAAATGCCACGACCAAGAAGAGCATCAACAAAAAAATAACAACAACAAAAAAAACCTTTGAAAGATTTCTTTCTAAGAGTACACAAAGAGACAAGATACACAAAGGTAGAGGAACAAATCAGAAACGTTATGATCTAAATCTTATAGCACTTGACCCGCAGATGAATCTATTTTTTTTTTGTTTTTTTAAAAATAAATTTGGGGAAGTTGTACTTCATTCTTTTTGATGGATAGGCAATCAGAGTTAAGTGACTTGTCTGGAATCACAGAGCTAATAAGTGTCAGGTCAAATTTGAACTCAGTTCTTCTTGAATCTAGGACCAGTGCTCTATCCACTATGCTGCTCTTTTCAATGTTGTTTTATTTTAACTGAACAATGAGAATTCACATAAATTGACTAACACAATATTTAATAACACAATAAATTGAATAATGAGAAGACACATAAAAGGGAAGAAGAAGATAGGGGTAAGTGTGATGGGTCCTAATCATGTTAATGATTTTTTTCTTTATTGTTTGTTTTTTATTAAAACTTTTTATTTTCAAAACATATTCATGGATAATTTTTCAACATTGACCTTTGCAAACCCTTGTGTTCCAAATTTTCTCCTCTTTTCCCCACCCCCTTCCCTAGATGGTAAGTAATCCAATATATGTTAAATATATTAAAATATATATGTTAAATGCAATTTTTATATACATATTTATACAATTTTCTTGCTACACAAGAAAAATCAGATCAAAAAGGAAAAAAAATGAGAAAGAAAACAAAATGCAAGCAAACATCAATAGAAAGCATGAAAATGCTATATTGTGGTCCACACTCAGTTCCCACTGGCCTCTCCCTGGATGTATATGGCTTTTTTCATTACTGAACAACAGGAACTGGTTTGAATCATCTCATTGTTAAAGAGAGCCATGTCCATCAGAATTGATTATCGTATAGTCTTCTTGTTGCCGTGTATAATGATCTCCTGGTTCTGCTCGTTTCACTCAGCATCAGTTCATGCAAGCCTCTCCAGGCCTCTCTGAAATCATCCTGCTGGTTGTTTCTTACAGAACAATAATATTCCATGACATTCATATACCATAATTTATTCAGCCATTCTCCAATTGATGGGCATCCATTCAGTTTCCAGTTTCTTGCCTCTATAAAAGGGCTGCCACAAACATTTTTGCACATGTGAGTCCCTTTCCTTCTTTTAAGATCTCTTTGGGATATAAGCCCAGTAGAAACACTGCAAGATCAAAGGGTATGCAGTTTGATAACTTTTTGAGCATAGTTCCAAATTGCTTTCCAGATCCGTTCACAATTCCACCAACAATGTATCAGTGTCCCAGTTTTCCTACATCCCCTCCAACATTTGTCAGTATCTTTTCCTATCGTCTTAGCCAATCTGATAAGTATGTAGTGGTATCTCAGAGTTGTCTTAATTTGCATTTCTCTGATCAATAGTGATTTGGAGCACCTTTTCATGTGACTAGAAATAGTTTCAATTTCTTCATCTGAAAATTGTCTGTTCATATCCTTTGACCATTTATCAACTGGAGAATGGCTGGAATTCTTATAAATTTGAGTTAATTCTCTATGTATTATAGAAGTGAGGCCTTTATCAGAACCTTTGAATGTAAAAATGTTTTCCCAGTTTATTGCTTCCCTTCTAATCTTGTCTGCATTAGTTTTGTTTGTACAAAACCTTTTTAACTTAATATAATCAAAATTATCTATTTTGTGATTAGTAATGCTCTCTACTTCTTTGGTCACAAATTCCTTCCTCTTCCACAGGTCTGTGAGGTAAACTATCCTATGTTCTAATTTGTTTATAATATCATTCTTTATGTTTAGATCATGAACCCATTTCGACCTTATCTTGGTATATGGTGTTAGGTGTGGGTCAGTGCCTCGTTTCTGTCATACTAGTTTTCAATTTTCCCAGCAGTTTTTGTCAAATAGTGAGATCTTATCCCAAAAGCTGGGGTCTTTGGATTTGTCAAATACTAAACTATTATGGTCATTGAATATTTTGTCCTGTGAACCTAACCTATTCCACTGATCAGCTTCTATATTTCTTGGCCAGTACCAAAGGGTTTTGATGACCACTGCTTTATAATATAGTTTTAGATCTTGTACAGCTAGACCACTTTCATTTGCTTTTTTGTTGTTGTTTTTTCATTAATTACCTTGAAATTCTTGACCTTTTGTTTTTCCAGATGAATTTTGTTGTTATTTTTTCTAGGTCAGTAAAATAATTTCTTGGGAGTTTGATTGATATAGCACTAAATAAATAGATTAGTTTAGGTAGTATTGCCATCTTCATTATATTCTCTTGACCTATCCAAGAGCACTTGATATTTTTCCAATTGTTTAGATCTGACTTTATTTGTGTGGGGAGTGTTTTGTAGTTTTGCTCATATAGATCCTGACTTTCCCTTGGCAGATATATTCCCAAATATTTTATACTATCGAAAGTTATTTTAAATGGAATTTCTCTTTGTATCTCTTGCTGTTGGATTTTGTTAGTGATGTATAAAAATGCTGATGATTTATATGGATTTATTTTGTATCCTGCAACTTTGCTCAAGTTGTGGATTAATTCTAATAGTTTTTTAGTTGATTCACTAGGGTTCACTAGGTATACCATTATATCATCTGCAAAGAAAGATAATTTGGTTTCCTCATTTATCTACTCTAATTCCTTTAATATCTTTTTCTTGTCTTATTGCCAAAGCTAGCATTTCTAATACAATATTGAATAGTAATGGTGATAGTGGGTAACCTTGTTTCACCCCTGATCTTATTGGGAATGGTTCCAGTTATCCCTATTACATATGATGCTAGCTGATGGTTTTAAATAAATCCACTGACTATTTTAAGGAAAAGTCCATTTTTTCCTATACTCTCTAGAGTTTTTAATAGGATGTTAGATTTTATCAAATGCCTTTTCTGTATCTATTGAAATAATTATATGGTTTTTGTTAGTTTGGCTATGGATATAATTGATTATGCTGATAGTTTTCCTAATATTGAATCATCCCTGCATTCCTGGTCTAAATTTTACTTGGTCATTGTGTATTATCCTGGGGATGATTTTTTTTTTTTTTTGCTCATTGCATTCTTTTTCCATTCTTTCTTGCAATGACCTCATTTCATTTCCCCATTTTTCTTCTAACTCTCTTTTAAGACCCTTTATGTAATCTTTGAAGAAAACCTTGTGAAATGGGGGCCAGCTTATGTATCCCTTTGCATTTTCCTCTGCAGTTGCTTTACCTTTATGAACCTCAGGATCTGAAGTCTGTTCTCTCTCTTCATAAAAGCTGTCTATGGTGAGAGTTCTTATTTGTTTTTTATTAATTTTTTAAAGGCTTGCAGTCTATTCAATGCAAAGGAGTGACAGTTGCTTTAATTTACCCTGGGGCAGTTCTGTTGATTGATTTCCAGTGCTGGGTAATGACAGCTAAGTCCTGTGTTCTTCCCAGACTCACTGGTTTACAATTTACCTTTTACAAAAGGCAAATCTTCCAAACCACCTGCTTGCAACCAGGACAGAGTAGCCTAAGAGGCTCACAGAATATTCCCAGGTGCATAGAAACTGTAAGGCTCTGGCTTCCCGCTCCAGCTTCTTCCTGTGCTGTGGTCTGGGCTCAGCAGGCTGTCCCCCTGCCCATATGAAACAGAACTGTTCTGAAGTTCTTCCAAGGTATCTTCTTCTGGGAACGTGTTATCCTCCAAATATTTGGGGGCACTTTGACTCCAAAACTAGTTTAGAGGCTCAATCTGCTGTTGGTTTGGGAGAAGGTCAGAGGAGCTCACAGAGAGTCGGTCTGCTCTCCACCATCTTGGCTCTGTCCCCAGAAATCTAATCATGCTAATATTACCATGACTCCTGTAGTCTCTCAGAAAAAGTGGGAGAATGAGTAAAGTGGCCAATGGGAAGTGATCAAATTGAAACAGGGAAAAAGAAAAAGGAAAAGCTGAAGTCAGTGGTGAAAAGAAGTTCCACTTAAGATTTAGTTTGTAGTTAGTTAGTATCCTGTAGATACAAAAAATATTTATAGCAGCTCTTTTCTCAGGACAAAGAATTGGAAATTGAGGGGATGCCCATCAACTGGGGAATTGTTGAATAAATTGTGATATATGATTATGATGCAATGCAAATGATGAGCAGAAAAACCTGGAAAATCTTCCAAAATAAAATGTACTATATACATAGTAATAGCAAAGTTGTAGGATGATCAGCTGTGAATGACTTTGCTATTCTCAACAATAAATACAATGATCCAAGACTACTCTGAAGGGCTTTTGATGAAAAAATGCTATTCATACCCAGAGAAAAAACTGATTGTGTCAGAAAAAAGAATGCTTTTTTACAAAACTTTTTTTTGAAGGTTTTCTTTTGCAACATGAGAAATATTTCATATAACTTCATATATACCTTCCCAATGGGAGTGGGAGTATGAGCAAGAAGGGAGAAAATCTGGAACTCAAAAAAAATTTTTTTTAATTTTTCAAAATATGCATGGACAATTCTTCAACATCAGCCCTTGCAAAACTCTGCATTCTAATTCCTCCCCCACCTTCTCCCATGCCCTCCCCTAGATGGCAAGTAGTCCAATATATGTTAAACATGGTAGAAATATGTTAAATCCAATATATGTATACATATTTATACAATCATAGTGCATCCTACCTCTGGAGAATGCTGTCTTTATGGACAATATTTTGTCTCAGGAGAAGAGAATCAGAGTTTGTGAGGGCACCTGACATCCAGAAAAGTGGGAGGGCATGGACCCAAAAAGGAAATTTTAAAGCAAAAGGGGGAAAAATGATTATGAGGAAGTAGGAATGAATCACACAGTTAGAGACACAGGAAAATTTCTACCATGTGGCAATAATTCTGTCCTCTTTATCTCCTTCAATAAAGACTATTTGTGAGAATGGAGCAGGGCAGCAAAAAGAAGGGGCAAGATCAACAAAGCAATAGCTTAGAAATTTAGTAGAAGAAACTAAAAATAGTTACATTAGAAACTAATTGTATGAATAATACAGAGAATAATGAAGGAATAAACCAGTAGAAGAATCATGAATCAAAGAACACAAATCTAGGGTAGACAAAGGGAGCAGGATTAATGAAGAGACTGAAGGAAAGAAATATTTTTTTTTCTTTTTAGAAAAATAACTAGAAAATTAAAAAAAAAATAAAACAAAAATAACAAAAACAAAAATAACAAAAGAAGTTCAAGGGGAGAAGAAAGGAGATTTTATTTAATTAATTAAAATGTGAGGGGAATAAGGATAAAAATTAGCTACCTAATTTGAAAGAAGAAATAAAAAGAAAATTATAAGTTAAGTAAAACTCCAAAACTAGGTAAAAAGGTGACAAATGGGAAGAGTGTCTTGAGGGCAAGGGAAGGAGAGACTATAGGAATATTTTCCTTAAAGTAGATTAAGCAAAAATAACTGAAGAAACAAAGTACTGCCTTTACAGAGGAATAAGTAAAAAATTAAAAAAAAAAAAAAACTAATTCAGAAAAAAAAAATGGAGACAAATAATGGAAAAAAGAAAACTAAATTTAAATATAAATCAAATAAACAATCTAATGAGAGTGAGTGACAGATTAGATAAGAAAATCAAACCCTACAATCTGTTGCTTACAAGAAGCACACCTAAAAAGCAAATACTTAGAATAAAATGAGGACTAGAACAAAATTTACTATGCACCAGATTAATCAAAAAAAGCAAGAGTTGGAGTCAAAAGAGGCTAAAGCAAAACAAAAATTAATAACATAGAGATAAGAAAACTACATTATGCTAAATGGAACTTGACAACAAAATAATATTAATGTAAAACATATACTCTCTCTCTCTCTATATATATATACTTTATATATACATAAAGGCAAAATTAATTGAATTAGAAAAGAGATAAAAAATAATAGCAAGACTTTAATGTGTATCTCAATTTTGACCAAATTATCAGAAAGGCAAAAAGGAAAATGTAGAATTCAGGAAACTGTTGAAAAAAACTGGTGCTGAAAGACTTATGACATCTTATGCATGGGAATATATATATATTTCTCATAGTTGTATGGAATTTTTACAAAATTAACCACATTTTGGGGAGCAGAGATAATGCAAATTAAAACAAAATGGCAGAAGCAATAAATCCATTCTTTTTAGATCATCATGCAATAAAAATAGTAATTAATTTGCATAAATAAAATAGAGAAATAATTTACAAAGGAGTTTATATTTGATTTAATTATCTATTTAGCACTTCATCCTTTTCTGCATTAAAAAACGGACAAATGGGAACATTGAGTTATAGCTAATAATCTTTACACGATGTTGGAGAAATAGGGAATTATTAGAGTATTTGGAGGACAAATACTTTCTAATTTACAAGAACGGAAAGGAAAAAAAGTATGCAGTATAAGATAAAGTTGTGGATAGAGTGCTGGACTTAGAGACAGAAGATTACCATTGTTTAGCTATATCTGACTCTTTATGATCCCATTTGGAGTTCTCACCATCTCTGAATAAATATTTTAAGTTAAAGGAAAATAAATAAATATCTGAAGATTTCAAACCCTGTGAATTTTCAAAAGTGCATACAACCAAATGGTTCAAGAGAGAAATAAGAAACAGGAAAACAATTGAGACTAGCAGAGTAGAGCACTGATAGAATCATCTCAGCCTTAAGTGTGCCTTTTGTTCTTAAGTAAGTCTTTTTTTCAAGTGGACTTTTGATTTCAATCCTACCCCAGGTGGAAGTCTCTGGAAACTCCAACTTTACTGTCAGATTAGAAAGCCAAGTAATGATGTCAAACCTTGGAGGTTATATTTCCCCTATAAAAGATCTATTCATACTGTAGACCCTTGCTAATTCCTCTGTGAATTTAGCCCAGCAGTCAATTGCATCCTCCCACCTTGTGATATTTTTCTCCTTGTTAAAGCTAACTCCTTTTGGGGGTTATTCTGCCTATTAGGAGCCTAAACTTCTTTTAGTGTTAGCTCTGTAATCCCCAACTTGCTATGATTTAATGGAATCTTTCTTCTGGTTAATTGTGAATTCCACTAGGAAATTTGTCTTTCCCCTTGTCAATTGTTAAAAACCCCTTTCTTTGCTTACTCCTCTTGGAATTTAGCTCACTCTTAGCAGTGTAATAAAATCTTTGACCCTTGATTTGGAGGTCTATGCCTACAAATTCTTTTGGGATGATGTGGGGATTAAAATTGTTCAGCCTACAATAAGAGATCAAGGCAGAACTTTGAGGCAATGGCACTTTACTAAATGGTCCGTGGTCCCTTTTAAAGAAGTGGAGTTTGAGCAAAACAGAATGGTGATATCTTTATCAGTATTCTTGTGATTGTGTAAGTGAGCAATCATTAAAAAAAAAAAAAAAAAACCCAAAACATTTTTCACATTAGCTTATGTTGTGAAAGAAAACACAGACAAAAATATGAAAGAAAATAAAGTAAAAAATAGTATGCTTCAATATGCATTCAGACTCCTTCAGTTCTTTGTCTGGAGGTGGATAGCATTTTTAATCATGAGTCCTCCAATTATCTTGGATTATTGTATTGCTGAGAATAGCTAAGACATTTATAGTTGATAATTACACAATATTCCTGTTGCTGTTCTGATTTTCCTCACTTCACTCAGCATCAGTTCATGTTTTTCCAGATTTTTCTGAAAGCATCCTACTTTCTTATAACATTTTTTATAACAAAATAATACTACATCATAGTCACATACCATGACTTATTCAGTCATTTTCCAATTGATTAGCATCCCTTCAATTTCTATTTCTTTGCCACTATAAAAAGAAGTGTTATGATTTTTTTTTTTTTTGCACATGTAGGTTCTTCCAAAAGAGCTTCTTTAAGTATTTTACATTTATAGGTCCTTTTCATTTTTCTCTGACCTCTTTGGAATACAGGTCTATTAGTGATATTGCTGGATTAAAGAGTATACACAGTTTTATAGCCCTTTGGACATAGTTTTAAATTGTTTTTGAGAATGGTTGAAGTGGTTTATGACTCCACCAGCAATTCATTATTTTACCAATTTTTCTTTCATCCCCTCCAACATTTGTCATTTCTGATAAGTCACTTCTGATGAGATGGGAACTCAGAAGTGTTTTAATTTGTAATTCTCTAGTCAATAGTGATTTAAAGCATTTTTAAAATATGATTGTAGATAGCTTTGATATTTTCTTCTGATGACTGACTTTTGATATCCTTGGACCATTTATCAATTCAAGAATGGATTTTATTTTTATAAACATGACTCAATTCTATACTCAGAAAATACTTAAGAAAGGAGGTCTTTATTTTAAAAATTTTGCTGCAATTTTTTTTATATGACTTTATTGCCTATGGTACCTTTTAGTAAAATGTGGTGTTCCTGATTACCTCTGCTCATTTGGTCTCCTTTTGCTTTTGTTTTATTTGAGATCATGCTTGCTACCCCTGCTTTTTTTTTTTTTTTTCTGAGGCAATTGGGGTTAAGTGACTTGCCCAGGGTCACACAGCTAGGAAGTGTTGAGTGTCTGAGGCCAGATTTGAACTCATATCCTCCTGACTTCAGAGCTGGTGCTTACCTTTGCTTTAAAAAAAAATTTCAGCTGAGGTTTAATGGAGTCTGCTCCAGTCCTTTATTTTAACTCTATGTGTTACTTTCTGTTTTAAGTATGTCTCTTGTGCTCACTTCTTACCTATTCTTAAATCATGGAATAGGTGCTGATTCAGACACACTGAAACCTGGGAAAGACCTTAGCTAAAAAAGGCTAAAGTCTCCTACT
>JAJPUD010023494.1:0-19907 GCA_023553655.1 Myrmecobius fasciatus
AAGTATACATGATAAAAAGTCAGAAGACTTGGATGTGAATCCTGATTCTGGCCCAAAGTAACTTTGGGCAAGTTACAATCTCTTTGAGACTGTGTCCTCATTTGTAAAATGGGAATAATCATACTTGCATTATCTTCTTCTCATGGCAATTGTGAAAAAATTGTAAAAAAACTGAACAGTAATTATTAAAAGTGAAGAGAAAAGTGTTGGCTTGATCTATAGTTTATAAGAAGCTAAAAAAGTTAGTACAACTATTCTGGAAATTTATTTAGAATTATGCAAATAAAGCAATTAAAATGTGGATATTCTTCTTGGATATATTTGGAAAAGCTCCACCATTGGAGCAAAAATATTGATAAAAGCATCTTTTGTGGTAGCAAAGAACTGGAAACAAGACAAACATCCATCAATTTGAGTAGGACTAAAAAAAAGTATGGTACATGAATGTAATGGTATATTATTGTGATATTCTAAAAAAAATGGAAAAATGATGAATACAAAGAAGTCTAGACTTACCTGACTTGATGATCATAATAACATAGTTCTTCAAAGTTAGATAATAGATAACTTTTATTACGTCCAAAAAGGCTAGTGTAGAGTAGTCAATTTTGAACTCCAATAGGTAGGAGGAGGAGGGATACAGGAGATATTTTTTTTGGGGGGAGGAAAGGGAGCAACTATATAATTGCAGGCATTGTTTATCTTGTTTTCTTGGCACTACTTATTTAATTTTGTATCAGTTCATGTAAATCTATTGAATTATTAAAGCTTAAACTGCCCTCAGTCTTTGGGGATACTTCATACAGAGTAAATGAAAGGTAACTTCAGAGACAAGGATCTTGAAGCCTGGACAACTGGTAAAGACCCCTTGCAGAAGGTGGGATCTGAGATACATTCTGAAGGCTACCAGGGAAGCTAGGAACCAGAGATGAGTAGTGGGAGCAGTCCAGGCAGTGGAGCAGGTATCATTATGCCCATTTTGTAGATGAAAAAATGGAGTCTTGGAAATGCATGGAATGGGGAAATGGGAGTGTTATGTATAAGGAATATCATAGTTCAATATAATTAGATCATAGAGCATGTGGAGGGGAGTAAAGTATAAAAAGATTTTAAAGGTTGAAAGGTGCCAGGTTATGAAGGGTTCTAAGATCCAAATGATAGATTAAGAGGTCATGAGGAACCACTGGAATTTTTTGAATAGGAATGTGATATGATTAGATCTTTGCTTCATGAAAATCACTGTGCCAGATGATTGGAGGATGGACTGGAGGGAGGACAGACTTGAGGCTGGGACAACAGATAGAAGCTAACTAATGAGAATAACTAGCAATAATTCAAGTGAGAGGGAATGAGAATTTGTATTTGGGTAGTAACTCTGTGAGTGGAGAGAAAGGGAGGTATATGAGAGATATTGTTGAGATAAAAAGAGAAAAGATTTCACAATAGATTGGATATATAGGGTGAATATGAGTGAGGAGTTACATTGTGAGCCTTGGTGACTGGGAGGATGGTGCCCTTAATATCAATAGAGAAATTCAAAAAAGTAAAGGATTTTTTTTTAAGGAAAAGATAATAAGTTTTTTTTTTTGACATGTTAGGTTTGAGAAAATGCCTACAATTCTAGGTATCCAGACGAGAGCTCAGGATAGAAACTAGTACTAAAGGTATGGATCCGGGTATCAACTGTATAGTAATAATAATTCATTCCATAGGATCTGATGAAGTTACTAAGGGAGATAGTAGAGACTAGAGGGAGAAGACATATAAGGAACCTTGAGGAATACCTTGGTAGTACACAGTAAGTGAAACCTAGATGTAGATCCACCAAAGGAAGTTGAGAAAGAATGGTTAGACAGGAGGAAATAAAGAAGGCAGTGTTTTGAAAATCTAGAAAGGAAAGAATATCTAGAAGAGGATCAGTCAGTCAATAATCACTTATTAAGTGCCTACTATGTACCAGGCATTATGCTAAGTGATGGGAACACAAAAAAGTATAAAAGACACTCCCTTCTCTCTAGGATCATAGTCTAATGAGGGAGAGGCAACATGGAAATAACCATGTGCAAATAAAATGTATTCAAGACAAATAGGAGATAACCAACTGAGGGATTAACTTGTATTAAGGGGGATGTAAAAGGCATTCAGTACAAGGTGGGACTTTTAGTTGAAACTTGAAGGAAGCCAGGGAAGGCAGCAGGTAAAGAGGAGAAGAGCATTTCAGATATTAGGGGCAGCCAAAGAAAATATCCTGAATAGATGGAGTGTTTAGTGTCAAAACGTCGCCCACAGTTACATAACTAATACACAGCAGAGCAAGTATTGAAGCCCAGGTCTCTAGTGTCTACATCTATTGCTCTTTTGACCACATATGCTGCTTGTCTGGAGAAGGAGAATTTTCCATTTGCCCAGCAATGCTTGCTGTGCCCTGCAGGGAGTCCTCAACTTGTGATCCTTACAAGAACTGCCAAGTTTGGCACTTTTCTGCACACTGTCGCCTCCACAATTTGCACAGAACTTTGGCATCCGATGTGAGAACTCATACCGGGAGTAAATATCTTGGTCAGATTCACACATTAGAGAAAATGTGTTAGCCTAAAAACAAAACAAAACAAAAAAAAACAAACCCCCAAAAACCAAAAAACCAACAAACAAAAAACAACCCACAGCAAGTGTGTGATCCATGGGCCAATAATAGGAGGCTGAATGATGGGAGAAAGGGGAAGCTCTTGGGCAGTGGGACCAACTTCTCAAACTTAGAAGATTTGGAGGAGTGTTTGAGAGGCAAGACCAGAAGAAGCCTGTTGTGGCAGGCAGATTGAGGCAAGAACAAAGACAGATGTTGAAATACAAAGTGGGAAGTGCTTCCAGGTGGATGGAGGAGTATAGCCAAAGATAGAGAAAGAGGGGAAAGATGGGAGTGTGAGAGGTGGAAAGGGACACTGGAGCTTTTGTCCTCTGGTTTGACAAGGGAGTGTGTGAATGTTTCTGCAACTTGCTTCTCTCTCAACTCTCTTTGCTTGGAGGATGACATCAGGTCCCAGACTGGACTCTAAATGGGTTAGGATGGGTTTAAAATGTCAGTCCACTATGGCTCTTTTCAACAGCCAGGTGATTCATGCCAGTTCCAATGATCTTGTGATGGAGGGAGCCACTTGCATCGAAAGAGAGGATTGTGGGGATTGTGTGTGGATCATGACATAGCATTTTCACTTTTTGTTGTTGTTGTTTGCTTGCATTTTGTTTTCTTTCTCATTTTTTTCCTTTTTAATCTGATTTTTCTTGTGCAGCATGATAATTGTGGAGATATGTACAGAAGAATTGCACATGTTTACCATATATTGGATTACTTGCCATCTAGGGAAGAGGGTGGCAGGGAAGGGAGGGAGAAAAAAAAACTGGAACATAAGGTTTTACAAGGCCTGAAGGATCCAAGGGTGAATGTTGAAAACCATCTATACATGTGTTTTGAAAATAAAAAGTGTTATTAAAAAATAAAGTAGTTATACTTTGAACACACACACAAATAAAATAAAATAAAGTAAGATAACATGTCAGTCCATTAGTCTAGTGGGGCCAGAGTTTCATCTGTTAGAAAAAGATAAGTGGGAATGTTTTAGACCTAAACCACAGATTGCAATTGTGTTTTTTTCTCCAGATCAGGTAAAGGTTCCAAGATTATTCAGTGGAATTCTATATAAATCTGAATCAGTAAAAGCTCACATTTATATAATGATTTACAATTTAGAAACTGCTTTCCTCCTCACAATTATAATGGTACCATTATACTCTTTTTTTTTTTTTTTTTTTTTTTTTTGCTTTTTGCTGAGGCAATTGAGGTTAAGTGACTTGGATCACACAGCTAGGGAATGTTAAGTGTCTGAGGCCAGATTTGAAGTCAGGTCCTCCTGACTTCAGGGCTGTTGCTCTATCCACTGCGCCATCTAGCTGCCCTTATTATACTATTTTATAGATGAAAAAACTGAGTCTTGGAGATGTTAAATGACTTGCCCGTGGTCATACAATTTAGCAAGTGGCAGTGTTGAGACTAGAACCTTCCATCTACTTTGGACGACCCTATTTATGCATGAGTTGCCTTATCTGTTAGAATATAAGCTCCTTCCTGCAGGAATTATTTTTTACTTTTCTTTGTGTTCTTAGTACTTAGTAATTACTTAATAAATGTTCACTAATTGAGAAATCAGAATCCATATCTTCTCAATCCTGTTTTTTTTTCTATTGTAACACAAAGAAAAGAAGCACATTTAATGATGGAAATTATTATTCAGAATAATTACCATTATAAACAATAGTATTTATAAATAATAATAGCTAGAATTTATATAGCCCTTTAAAATTTGCAAAATACTTTACATATATTATTTTACTTGTCCCTAGGGTCTTAAGCATGCATTTTGATACTCCTTCAAATATCCCAATCTTAAAATCTTCAACTTATTTATTTCCCATGACTCACTTTTCCATTTCTCCTCTGATATACATAGATGTGTTCATACCCTTGATCTTGCCATCACTCATAAGTGTCCCACATCCATTTTCATGACCTGAAATTCCTTTATCTGATCAGAATCTAGGATCATTCTATCTTTCCTCCATCTTACCACTCCAAACTCTTTTCTTAGATCTCACTTTGGATCCCTACATTTTTCAGAATTTCTGATGTTATCAGCCTTATACTAGCTATACTCACCTCCCTTACCTATCTTGATCACCTGGTGAATTAGTTTAATGTACGCTGTCCTTTTATTTCAAGTTTCTTGCCTCCTTATCCAACTGCCAATCTTGCCCTGTCAAGTCCCAGTTACTCCCACCATCCATTGCCTTCACTCTTAGTTACATGCTACTAAATGAAGCTGAAGAACATTTTGTAACCATGTTGACTGATGCACAAGTCTCTGTTTACATAATCTCCACTGGGCCCTCTTTGTGATAAGGTAAGGACAGTTCTTCCCAAGGCAAATCCTTCTACATGCAAAAGCAATCCCATTATATCTCATCCTCTTCAGTAGATTGCCCCCTCTTTCATCCCTATTTTCTTACATATCTTCAAACACTCTATATCTCTTTCTTTACTACCCATATCTGTGCTATTCTCAAAAAAGTCTCACTTGACTTATCTATTTCCACTAGCTTTACTACTACATTTTCCCTCCCTTTCCTGGCTAAACCCCCTGAGATGATCTATAATAGGTACCTCCTCTGACTTCCAACCTTATTATTCATCTGAAACTGAACATTCTGTCTCAGTTCCTTTGATGGATGTCTACCTACATCACAATCAACAGCAGTGGGTGTCTCCTAAGACCTTGGTCCTTTTTTCTCCTCCCTCTGTTCTCTCACTTGATGATCTCATCAGTTCTCCTGTATTCAGTTATCCTCTCTACCAGAAGACTCTTAGATCTAAAAAGCTAACTCTCATTTTTCTGTGAAACTCCAATTGCATATTCCAAACTGCCCACAACTGGATGCTTTGTGGGCATCTCACATTCAACATGTCCAAAGCAAAACTCATTATCCTTTCCCCTAAAAACTCATCCTTCTTTAATCTTAGTGCTTTCCCTCTGACATTTTCTCCAATTTATCCTGTATATATCTTGTTAATATATAATTGTTAAAAGGTATCTCCCTTACTAGCCTGTGAGCTCTTTGAAAGCAATGATTGTCTTTTGCCTGTCTTTGTAATAAAAGTTCTTACCATAGCACCTGGCACAAAGTAGGCACTTAATAGTGCTTGTTCACCGATTGATTAATAAATACCACTTTCAGAGGTATGGCATTTTTCACTAATAAAAGAGAAAGTCAACAGAAGAGAAGTGTCTTTTAACCATAGTAGTTTAAATTCATACTTGTTTGTGGATATTTCTTATCTCCTTAAAGAGAGGGGCCAGTTACATTCATGAGCTTCATTCATCTCCCACATGCTCTGCAAGTTAAATGGAATGGAGTTGGACTCTTGCAGTAAACTTTCACTATCTATAAAACAGATTAAAGTTCCCTGCTCCACCCTGCTTCCTAGAAACCCAGAGAAAAGAGAAATAACTGCTTTATCATTTGAATGATGCAACACTATATAAACAATCAAACTTTTTTTTAAAAAAGACTTGCAAGTAGAATGTCAACACAGAGGTAAACCACTTTCAGTTCCTGACAAATAGAGAACTTGAGAAATCCAAGATGCTCATTAATTAATTATATGATTATCACAACCAAGAATGGGTGCATCAAAAATGGCATTCACCGTTTTGACTGTCTCATCATCTTTTCCATTCTCTTTGTACTACTCCAGGTTTCTTTACACTGGGTAATTTTTATCTGGGAGCTTGGATATTGCCAAAATCCCTATTTGAGGCTGGGGCTTAGCTGTAATCTCAGAGTGCCAGGGAAAGTTTGGAAATTATCAGCAGCATTTGAGCTACTTACTATAGGAGGTAAATCCGAGGCAGCCATAATAAAGGAAACATAGTCATAGCCTGGGCTTCTATTCCAGATATGTATGGAAGGAAGCATTGGGCTGAGGAGCCAAGCTATAGTTTCCTGAGGAAAAAAATGGCACAAGATAGTTTGATGAAATAATACTGCGACCTCCTGTCAAACACCTTTTGTCCAGCAGGGGATGATACTAAATCTTGAAGCAAAAGTGAGTCTTGAAGGAGTTGGGAAGATGAAAATGCCTTATTCTATTCTTGTCATTTACAGCTATAAAAATAATGAGGGCACTATACCTCCAAACATGACGAGGGAAGTTTCTGTTAATTATTTCCTATTTATCCTGTATATAGATTGCTTTGTATACATTTGTCTTCCCATGAGATTCTAGATTTTTCTTGAGGTCTTTTGCTTCTTTTTGTATCCTGAAACTTACTAGGTGCTTAATAATTGTTTGTAGATTGATCGATGGATTGATCAGACCTCATTTGGAGTATTAGGTTCAGTTCTTGGTACCACATTTTCAGAAAAAAAATGAATAAACTGGAGAACATGTAGAAGAGAGTAAACAGCATGGTAAAGGACCTTGAGTTCATGCCAACTGAGGATCATTGGAAAGAATTAGGTCTGTTTACTCTAGAGTGTCATTCTCAAACTGTTCTTCTGGCCTTTCCAGGCTTTTCTGAAATCGCTTGTTGAGCCTGAATTCTTTCGGATGACACCATAACCCATGTCCCAGTACTCCACCATTTTGGGCTTACCCCAACATTTTGATGCCTTGATTTTAGTTATGTAGACAAGACAGTCCACTGCCTTTAAGTACCTCAAGAGCTGTCAGACAGAAAAGGCATCAGACTTATTCTGCTTGGTCCCAGAGCCAGAACTGGGAACAATGGGTAGAAAGTTGGCCCAAAAGGCTGATAAAAGTTGGATGTCCTATTAGAACTATTCCAAATAGAACTGACTACCTGGGTTGGTGAGGGAGTAAGGAAGGAAGGGAGGAAAAAAGAGAGGAAGGGAGGGATTCTTTGTCAATTAAATTCTTCAATCATAGGTGTAATAATCAGGTAAAGAAGAGATTTTTGTTCAGCTATGGGTTGTACTTAGGTGACCTCTGAGTCCCTTTCTAACTCTGAAATTCTGAGATTTTGGAAGCTTTCCTTAAAGTTGTGGATTTGGAAAGCTATTGTTCTTTTTTCTGTTTCTAAATCCAATTCCCTTGCATGTCATGGTATCTCCCTGTTGTCATGGTCCTCTTTGAAATGAAAATGAAGGAGAAACATCAATAACAAACTACTACAACAACTTCTCTTCTAATTTGCTTTTAGCTCCTCCAACAGAAATCTCGTGGATTTCCTCCCCTGCTTCATTTCCTGCAAGACTGATAATATGCCAGTTTGAATGTATTAACACTTGAAAATGTTTTAAATCTCAGAACACACTCTACTGCCCAACTCACAAAGATAATTTCCTTAGTCCTTGTGAAAATTTAATGTACTTTTTTCTTTAAGCTGATACAGTTCCTAGCTCCTGGAATGAATTTGTTGTAGCCAGTTCTGTATTAAGTAATTCTGTATGGAGAGACTCAATATTACTGGTTGACTGAGCTGATTCCCACAGGTCATCCCATATTCCACCCTAAAGTCCTATTTCTCAAAGGTCAAGGTGAAATAGCAATCCTAAGGCTATATCAGTGAAGCACATGCTTTGGTGAATTCTAGTTAGCTGGAGAGGCTCTGAGAATAAGCCCTATGATGGGCTGCAAGTGTATTCTGTCTGCCCAAGGAGCAGGCTGGCTAATTCTAGAGTGGCTCATCATCCTTGGGTTGGTCACCAATCAAATTTTTTTTCTGTCAATTAAACCATCTGCGAGGGAACCATCTGCTAAGTCATGGAGAGGCTGTGATCTGACTCAGTAGAGATGGTTCCCACCCTGATGGGAAATCTGATTCCTTTAGTACTGAAGTAAATGACCAGCTGACAGGATGGGGAGGCTCTGGCATCTTGGCTTTGAGCATTCTCTCTGGCTGTCCCCAATGCCTGAAATTGTTCTCCCTTTTATCTCTATTATGGTCTTTTCTAGATTCTTTTAAATCCCAATTAAAATCTCATTTTCTATGGGAAGACTTTCCTTATGCCTCTTAATTTTGGTGCCTATCCTCTGTTGATTATTTTCTATTTTTTTCTACATATGGCTCATTTGTAGATATTTATTTGCTTGTCTTCCTCATTAAATTGTAAACTCTCAAAGACCTCAAAAAGCAGGGACTGTCTGTCTTTTGATTCTTTATATCCCCAATACTTAACACAGTGCCTGGCACTTAGTAGGTGCTTAATTTGAGTCAAGTTGCTGTGTCTGACTGTGGCTGATCAGACTAATATGAGCTTGGATGCTCTACCACAGATCAGACATAAATAGTCCCTATGAACATTTGGGGTAAACTTTTTAACTTTGCACATCTCATGTTTCTTTTGAGCTAATTCAATTCTACTTTGCTCATAGAGCACAGCACTTTCTCTGATGAGGGCATGACATGGCTAGGTGGTCTTGTGCCAGTGTGTCTCCACGTCACACAATCAATTCTAAAGTCCTTAAGGGAGACCTTGAGAATGTCCTTGTATCACTTTTTCTGACCATCTTGTGAGTCTTGCCCTGTGTGAGCTCTCCATAAAATTATCTTTTTGGCAAGCATACAATTGGCATTGGAACAATGTGGCCAATCCAATTATCAACTGACTGACTAGTCATGAAAAGGAGACACCCAATTGCTGGATATTGATACTCTTGTTTCTATCATCTGCTGGCTTAATACAGCCAGTGCAAATTCAGGTTTTTTTAGTTTATTATTATTTTTTAATTAAAGCTTTTTATTTGCAAAACATATGCATGGGTAATTTTTCAACACTGACCCTTGCAAAGCTTTCTGTTACAAATTTTTCCTCCCTACTCCACCCCCACAGATGGCAAGAAGTTCAAATTCAGTTTTTTTTTTTTTGGGGGGGGGGAGCAATTGGGGTTAAGTGACTTGCCCAAGGTCACACTGCTAGCACGTGTTAAGTGTCTGAAACCAGATTTGAAGTCAGGTCCTCCTGACTTCAGGGCTGGTGCTCTATCCACTGCACCATCTAGCTGCTCCAAATTCAGGTCCTCCTGACTTCAGGGCTGGTGCTCTATCCACTGCACCATCTAGCTGCCCCAAATTCAGGTTTTAATAGCTTAAAATCACACTAAGTTTTTTTGGGATACTTTTTATGAGAAGGTACCAGACAGGATTTTGATAATGTTTACCTCTCCAATGGAACTGGCTGAAACTGAGCAGCATAATGGATAGAGTTCTAGAACTGGAGTCAGGAAAATTTGGGTTCAAATACAGCCTCTGACACTGACTTTGTGATCTTGTGGGGAACTCACTTAAGCCTCAGTTTATGGGGATAATAATGGCTGTGGTAGGCAGCCAGCCGTTAAAGCAGATAGGCTTGGAATCAGGAATACTCATCTTCTTCAGTTCAAATCTGTCCTCAGATATTTCCTATGTGTGATCCTGGGCAAATCATTTAACCCTGTTTGCCTCCATTTCCTTTTCTGTAAAACGAACTGCAGATGGAAATGGCAAGCCACTCCAGGATCTTTGCCAGGGTCATGAAGACTCAGACAGGATTGAAATGACTGAACTGCCCAAATGGCTGTAGTATTCACCTGGGTGTGAAGTGAGGCATCTCAAAAAATCTTAATGCTGATTTATTTTGGGTTTGTTTTTTTTTTTTTGGTGAGGTAATTTGCTTAAGTGACTTGCCCAGAATCACACAACTAGGAAGTGTTAAGTGTCTGAGGCTGGAATTGAACCCAGGTCCTCCTGACTTTAGGGCCAGTGCTCTATCCGCTGTGCCATCTAGCTGCCCCTTTTTGCTGTTTTAAGCTAAAAAAGAGCACCAAGACTTTGGGAACACTTCTATAAATGAAAGCCATTTTCTTAAGAATGTGCAAACATTTCTTAGATCATTATACTGCTGCAGTTTAATGTTTTCTCTCCATTTTTTCACTAAGGATTTGGGGAGGGGGCTTCTAGTTGGTGCCTAAATGCCCACAGATGGAGATCAATGCCTCCAAAAATCCTAATATGATTGCCACTTTACTTATATCCCTAGCAAAGTAGCCTAAAATGCTTCTTTAGAAGGCTATGCTGACATCATCCATATTCACGGTTATTTCCCATATTTCTCTTTTTTCTCTTCTTCTACACAGATGGAAGACTGGGAGTCAGCAAGACCTGAGTTCAAATGCAACTTCAGACATTTATAACTGTGAGACTATGAGAAAGTTCACTTCACCTCTGTCTGCCTCAGTTTCCCTAAATATAAAATGGGGATAGTAATACCTCCCAAGGTTGTTGTGAGGTACTTATAAGTGCTTACCTCCTTCCTATATGGAAATGCTGGTTTTATTTGATGTTTAAATTTAATAAAAGGAAAAGAAAATAATAAAAAATAATAATATGCCACTTTCATTTGAGAGATCTATTTCATTATGTAAATCTACTGGCTCCAGGGAAACTGAGCTGAATTTTAGATACCCTACTGAGGTGGATCTATTCGGATGCATTTTATATTAGTCTACAATATTACTAGTTTCATACTAGTACATTTCTGAAATTTCATGGCCTAAATTATAATGAATACTATCTTTGTGTTTCCTTCTGATAAACAGGAGGAATGGTCCCATATGAATTAGGAATGCTAATTTGTTAATTGCCTCCCTAGGGTTTGACTGTAACATCATCAAAGCATTTGTCATAGTTATGAGGTACTAAAAAACCAATGCAGGATGATTTCTGGAAATTAATGTACTTTTTTAGCCATTCAATTTGTGATATTGTTTTTCTCATTTGTTGGGCCGAAAGAATATTGTTCCTGCATAATCTGGTTATGAGACGTGGCTCCCAAAATGAGTTTTGAGCAAGAAAAACATTATTGTGCTATTTGTATTCCAGCAAAACTTCAACCAATGAAAGATAGTAGAAGGGGAAAATGAGCCTGAATCATTTCCAGGTCTAAAATAGAGAACATTTAGAAATATATATATTTAATATTTTATTTTCCTCCAATTACATGTAAAGAAAAGTTTTAACACTTTTTTTTGTTTTGTTTTAAATTTTTTCTCCCTCACTTTCCACTCTCTCCATTGAGAAGTCAAGCAATTTGATATAGGTTATACATGTTCAGTCACACAAAGCATATTTCCATATTAGTCAAGTAAAAAAAAAAAAACCAAAACACAGGTTTTGCCTGTGCCCCCATAACCTCTGCCCCCAAAAAAGCCCCATAAGAAAAATAAAGTTTAAAAATATTCACTTCAATCTTCATTCAGACTCCATCAGTTCTTTCTCTGGAGATGGATAGCACTTTTCATAATAAAATAGAATATTTTAAAAGAAATGCTAAGATGGCAAAATTAACGAAGCTTGTCTCTGATATCTTTTGACATTCATGCAGAACTGGACTACTCACTGCTATCCTTTTCTTTCCCTTTGTCTTCACCCCCTCTCATTCTTTCTGTGTGGCAAATTTCTTTCCCCAATTCATTCTACGCTTTTAAAAATTCCACCTGGTCCTCAAGGCCCACCTAGGCAGGTAGCCAGGTACATAGAACACTAGGGCTGACATCAGGAAGACCTGAATAGCAGGTCACTTAACTACTGCCTGCCTTAGTTTCCTCAACTGTAAAATGAGGATAATAATAGCACAAATGAGAGAATATCTATAAAGTGGTTAGCATCATGCCTGGCACATAATAGGTGCTATATAAAAACTAGCCATTACTATTATATAAAAGACTACTTCTTTCACAATGTTATTACTGACTCTCCCAACCTACTGTCATGTCTTTTTTTGCATCATTACTTTAAAAAAAGGATTGCTTGGTGATAAGCTCCTTGAAGGCTTTATACTTCTTTGCATAAAGACTTTATGTAAGAGGCACTCAGTAAATAGCTGTTGATCTTGGAGATTATGGTGTTATTGGTCTTCATATATCCCATACTCTCTCCCTAAATGTGGTATTTATCAAACTGATGCATGGCTTATAGTTGATATTATTTTTCAGTGCCTACCTCCTTCTCCACTTTTTTTTTTTGTATTTTTCTTCCTAATTTCTTTCTTTCTTTCTTTCTTTCCTTCCTTCCTTCCTTCCTTCCTTCCTTCCTTCCTTCCTTTCTTCCTTTCTTTCTTTTCCTTCTTTCTTCTTTCTTTTTTCTTTTTTCTCTCTCTCTTTCTCTTTCTTTCCTTCCCTCTCTCTCTTCCTTCCCTCCCTCCTTCCTTCCTTCCTCCTTCATTTTTTTCTTTCTCTTCCTTCCTTCCTTTCTTTCTCTTTCTTTCTTTCCTTTTTTCTTTCTCTCTCTCTTCCTTTCCTTTCTTTCTTTTCTTCCTTCCTTCCTTTCTTTCTTTTCTTTGTCTCTCTCTTTCTCTTTCTTTCCTTCCCTCGCCCTCTCTTCCTTCCTTCCTTCTTCCTCCCTCCCTCCCTTCCTTCCTTTCTTCCTCTCTCTCTTTCTTTCTTTTTTTTCCTTTCTTCTTCCTCTTCTTTTTTTCTCTTCTTCTTCTTCTTATCTTTTTTTTTGACCTTTTCAGAGATTTCATTTTAGGGTTGCAGTTTTTATTTGGGGACAGCCTATATTTAGAATAATTGAGTAGTATTTATACTACAACTTCATATGGCTATTGTGAGAATTAAATGAAATGTAGAAAGTGCTACATTAATGTGACCTCTACCTGGTATGAGAGCAGGCCTGTAGTTTTCTGGATAAAGGGAACTTCCGATGAGAACACCATCTATTCTCACAGATCAGCACTTAATCTGTAACAAATCTTTAGAAAGCTGTCCGATTTAAATAATTTGTCTATGGACATAGCCAGTGGGTATCAGAGAAGGTACTTGAAATCACTTGCTTCTGACAATAGCTTGCTAACCACTAGGCCATGTTTCTTCTCTGATCTATTTATCTATTTATCTATCCATCTATCTATCTATGTATCCATTTACCAAATAGAGATCTCTCTACAAACATAATCTAAACTAAGAATGTTCAGAGTTGGTGTACAAAGCCAGGAAGTTCTATCCAGCTTTGAAATCACATAGCTAGAGGGAACACAGCTACATACTGACAGTGAGAGAGAAAAACAAGAAATCCAGGCTGACTGGCAAGTTTTCTCAGAGAAATAGTTGGATGATTGAATTATAAGAACATGCAAGTGAAGAATACTTAATCCATCTTTACTCTTCATTTTATCTCATTGAATAATGAACCCTTTTCACTGATGTGTCTTTGGGTAGATGTACAATTTCTCTTTAGCAATCCATGACTTGTGTATTGAGCCATAATCAGGGCAAGAAGATTGAGTTTTAGCTTTATGGCAAGTAATCTAGAGGTGCAATAATATATACCAGGTGAGCTTGCCTTCCCACTTCCTTGGAGGTAGTCTTTTTAACAGAGACATCATAATATCCCTAAGATTTCTTCTTTGAAGCAAGCATTGGGATCTTCCCTTCGCCCCCACAACCATCACATATACTGTTAATTTAGGGATATGTTTAGTGTTGCTTTCTTTGAATGTTATTTCCTACTCTTTGCTCCATGTGCTATAAAGTGGCTAATTATAGCTCTGTCTCTGAACTGCCTGAGAGAACAGATTTTCTTTAAGGGGACCTGTTGAAGTCTACATTTTAGGTTGGGGGAACTAGAAGTAGCACCAAGGTCAGAGAAATCCTGAAAGGAGAAGCCTATGATATAACATGATGCTTGATAGGTGCTGTTTCTACTCTTACATGATCTATACAGATCTGAAGTCCCTTCCATGACTCCCATGAAGGGGTATAAATTGAGGAAGATGATGCATACATATTAACCACAAGCCAAATCTTTCCAAAAATAAGTATTGCTTTGCACAGTGGAAAGAGCATTGTGTGTGTGTGTGTGTTTGTGTGTATGTAGCAAGGATAATCAGGAGAATCTCGTTCAATTGTTTCCCCACTCTGTGGGGAGATCGTAGCATATAAAGTTTTGTCAGAAGGGAGGATCTCCCACAGAACTAGAATGTATCTTGCTGATGTAGGACACAGGAAACTTCTGGTTGGTTCCTAATAACTGGAACTATGTTAAAGAGTAGTGGTAATTGAGATTTGGAAGGGAAAGGAGAGGCAGACTTTTGCCAGAAGAATCTCCAGATTTGGTCCTCTTTTCCCCCTACTTTATGTCCCTTAAACTTCTAAATAAGAATGTGGAAGGCTAGGGGTTCTTCTCTCCCTTATTTTCCTTCCCTTCCAGGAGTTCCACCCTACCACCAGCATTAGTAACTTATAGCAGAAGCATATGGCAATCAGAGACATGTGCTTGCTCAGGTTGCTTGAGACCAGAGGTCCTTAGATCCCATGTTTCTTGCCCTTTCCTGACAATTTTAATCTTTCTATTTGTTTCCTTTTTTCTTCACTGGACCAATGACTAATGATCCTGGTAAATGGATGTTTTCCCCTCCTTGGAGTTATTTAGTGACTAAGCCAAGAGTCAGGCATTAGTTATTCAAAGAGAAGAGACTTCTGTAGCTGCTTTATATTCAGAGAAGAAAAGTGCCTCTAGAAAGAGAACTCTGTATTTGGAGGACTAAAGCCCTGCATCAACTGGATGGGAGGTATAAACCTTAGCAACTCTCCATGATAATTAACTTTGAGTTTCTCAAACACTGCAGGTTGATGTCAATGTGAAATAACTGTTCACAAGTCCTATAAAGAATAATGTTCTTTTTTTTTAATCTTTGAGGGGGAGTATAATTAACTGTTTGAGTGTTTAATGTTTCCTGAAATAATTTGTGCATGACTATGAGTCCTTTGCATCTTATCCACTATTTGAAGTAGAGAAAATGAAAAAGCTATACCGTGCCTGATATGGTACACTGAGTGACTGAAGAAAAAGACACATTTATAGGGAAATCCTAGACATGTACCCCACGGAAACTTTATGTAAGAGATTTTCCTGGTAGAATATATGTAGGTGTGCTAACAAACCTGAGACAAGCTAATCTTCTGGAAGTTAGGGCTCTAGAATTGAACCTGGTCAGTATGGACCCAAAGTCCCTTGTAAGTAAGGGGGCTCTGTTAACAAGCTGGCCCATCCAAGCAATTAACGTGCCTCATTCTAATAAAAAGAATTGGTCCTTTGAAATGGATTCAGCACACCCCTAATAATTTTGTTTACAAACGGAAATTGCTTAACAAACCCTTTCTTCATAAAGAATGCAAAGGTCACATTTAATCTAGGTTCATAGAGGTGCTACTGTACAAAGTCCATATTGTCAGGTTTGGATTAATACTGCTGGACTGAATTCTCATACAATCTGGCTGTATATATACTGTACACATAACTAGTTTTGTGCGTCTGTTTTACAGCCTGTGATCTTTGCAGCTTTTGATTGTAAAGTATCTATTTTATTATCCATTTTTAAGTTTTCTTTTGATTCTTTTTTCAGTCACACAATCTTTCCTGTACCATTTCTGAGTAGTCTTGGAGACTTCAGAGACCTTGAACTTCTACATTTCCTCCAATTTATTTGTTTTTCATCTCAGAGGTGTTTAGTTTTGTTTCAAAAGCTAACTCAGGCCCTTCAGAATGTATTTCATTAATATATCATTAATGTAGTTCATTGAGTTCAAATCTGGCCTCATATACTTCCTAACTAACTATGTGTCCCTGGGCAGATTACTTAATTCTGTTTGCCTCAGTTTCCTCATCTATGAAATGAGCTGGAAAAGGCAATGACAAACTACCCCAGTATCTCTGTCAAGGGAACCCCAAATGGGGTCACAAAGAGTCAAACATAACTGAAAAACAAAAGGATTCCAAAGTTATTTCCTATATGTGATCTCATTAGAATCTCTAAATATCCTGTGAGGTCACTAGGGTAATCATAATTATCCCCATTTTTCAGGTGAGTAAACTAAGACTAAGGGAGGTTAAATCACTTGATGAAGAGGACCACTTGTGGAGATATCAATGGGATTCTTCAGATACAGTTTAGCCCAGGTGAGCTCTAACATCACTTGAGAAACTTAGTATGTAGTAGAACTAGCATTGGAATCCCAGCCTCCTGATAGTAAGTCTACTATTTTCCCACCATTCTACCTAGATAAGACAATTAATTGATACTTCACAGTTTATAAAACACTTGACCAATGATCCCATTTAATCCTTAAGGACAACCTTATGAAGCAAGTATGATTTTTTTTTTGGTTTGACTTGACCTGAGATTTAGTTGGCATAAGACAGCTCTGGGAGAGAACACTCCCTCTACCAAGGCATAAGGGGAGCTGGTAGATATGACTTGCCTGGGGTTAGCACAGCAACCAAGAAGCAGAGCTGAACTCAAGAGTTCTTCAAAGAGGCAAGCTCTTCTAGCTATACCCTACACTACCTCCCCTTGAAGATACTAATAAGTTACTACTATTCCCATTTTATAGATGAGAGGAAATCAAAGCTCAGAAAATTTTAGTGACTTATTTATGGACACTGGGCAAGTAAATACTAGAGATGAGATTTGGACCAAGCTCAGATTTCTGCTATACTGGTTTTTAAGAGATTGAACAAATCAAGCTTTTGTTGTTGTTCAGTCATTTTTCAGTCATTTCTGACTTTTTGTGACCCATTTCTTTTTTTGTAAAGCTACTGGAGTGGTTTACCATTTCCTTTTCCATCTGATTTTACAGAAGAGGAAATGGAGGCAAGCAAAGTTAAGTGAATTCCCCAGGTCACATGGCTAGTAAGTATCTGAGATTGAATCAGGAAAATGAGTCTTCTGACTTCAAGTCTGACACTTTATTTACTGCGCTACCTAGCTGCTCCTAAGCTAGGAAGTATTAAATAGAATACTACACTGGGAGCTACCACAGGGGTGGACAATAGTTGATGTCTTCAAAGAACTTACCTTTTGGGGCAGCTAGATGGCCTAGTGGTTAGAGCACCAGCCCTAAAGTCAGGAGGACCTGAGTTCAAATCTGGTCTCAGATACTTCCTAGCTGTGTGACCCTGGGCAAGTCACTTAACTCCAATTGCCTCAGCAAAAAAAAAAAAAAAAAAACAAAAACAAACAAAAAAAAACTTACCTTTTAATCATAAAGATAAAATGTGTAAAAAAAATTACCACTTAGAAGTTCTTAACCTAAAATTTCATCCATGTGGAGACTTCCAGGTATGAAATTTCCCTTCAGCAATGAAGATATACAACTGATCCATAACTTTTACTAGAGAGTTGCCTAGGACATTGAGAAATTATGAGTTACCTATAGTCATAGCAATTTATGTCAAAACCAAGACTGGAATCTAGGTCCTCTTGACTCCAAAGTTGTCAGAGCTATAACTAGAAGATTTTGCATCAAGGATGGAGATAAGGGTGGGGTACATAACTCATCTGAGATACAGGTACTAGAAGAAGGAAGCATCTTATTCCCACAGAGTATATTGGTGTCCTTTAAATTTCAGCACAATGGAGCAAAATCCCAGTCACCTTGCCCTAGTTGTGACAATGAGATCTAGTCCTCTATATAGCATATTTCTTCTCAAGAGACTAACATAAGGAAGAATATATTCAGATATTAGATTGCATGAGACAAGTTGTGTGTGCTATAGGGAACAACAAAAAAAAAGGGGAAAACATGATAATCGCAAAAAGGGATGTGAATAACTGCATTCTATTTATACTTAAGGGAGTAGTTGGGTGATATTATAGCATATATTTTTTCATTTAATTTTCCTTTATAAATCAGTAAAGACTCTGTGATAGACATTTAAAGAAGTAGCCTTGAAAGCAGAAAAACCTGGGTTTTCAAATCCTTTCCCTATGAACTGATTATGTGAGCATGCCACTTAACTGCTTACATTCCAAGCATTTATCCTATGAATTACAGAATGGATTTTCTTTAAATAGTATTCTAAGTAGGAATCTTTTCTTTCATAAAGAACTTCTTTGTCCACAAAATAAAAGCCCAAGCTCTGTCAAGAACTCCATTAATATGAATTCTTTCACATTTCTTTCTTTGGTAACCCTATTGCTCCCCAACTCTATTTCATATTTACCATTCCTAGTGCCTATTTTACCTTTTCATTTTGTCTATAACCTCTTCTCCTAAAAAACCTACCTTTTAAAGAAAAATTAATCACCATTAATGGTTCTTGACCCTGAAGTTTTTGTTTTTTGTTTTGTTTTGTTTTTCCAACCTGTGGCCTAATGTATGCAGGTCTAATCTTTTGAGAGTATAGTTGAGATGAAAAAATTCTGAAGCAGAGAACTAAATTTCATTCTTGAAAAGGATTTAACCATGGGGATTAGGGATTACTAGACTGTATCAGCTTCTTGGAACACCAGCTCTTTCTCAGAAACAATAATACTGGCTTTTCATTTGGCCTCAAGAGTCACATTTTTATTGACTTCTAAGATTACAGAATTATTGAACTGAAGGCACTCTTTCATCTCATAAGCTGGCTGGCTCCTATTCACCTTTCCTATTTGCTCTTAAAAGTAATGGGATACTCTAAACTGGAAATCCACTCCCTAATTTCTTTCTACCCTCAACCACCAGACCACAAGAATGGGTTTCTAGAGTTTCCTTATAAGGAAAAAGAGGATAAACAAGTTTAGAAAATTCCCTATCTAAAGATGGTTCTGGGTAGCTAGGTGGTGGAATGCCAAGTGCCTGCTCTGGTAACAGGATACGATCTGTGTGACCCTGGACAAGCCATTAACTTCTGTTTGCCTTGGTTTCCTCCTCTATAAAATGAGCTGGAAAAGGAAGTGGCAAACCACTTCAGTATCTTTGCCAAGAAAACCCAAATGGGGTCACAAAGAGTCAGAAATGACTGAACAATAGGAAAACTTGGCTCTTGAACTAGTCTGGCCTCTCATTATTCTGTCTTGGACAGCATCTCTCCCAGCCCCCAAAAGAGTGATGTTTTGACCAGAAGACCAGAGAATGTGGCTAGCCCTCCTGCCTAGGAAGTAGTCCCACTATCTCTGCCTCTTGGAATCCCTGGCTGCCTTCAAGACTCAGTATGCATTTCTGCAAGAGACCTTTCCTGCTCCTCCCACAGCTGCTAGAATTTTTGCAGCTCTCCTGGTTTGCTTATTGCAACTCATTCTCAGGTGGCTAACCCAAACCTATTCAGCCAATCAAGGAGAACGTTTCTCCCTTCTTCCAATTGAGAGAGTTCATGAAATGCAAATGGTGTATTTCTAACACTTCAACAATTAAGACTACTTCTACATGATGCTCAGGTCTCCCTCCAAAATTCATCATCTTTTTCCTACAGTTCCAGTGATTGCTTTAGCTACTGCAATTTGCAGCTCAGAATCAACCAACAAGTATTAATTAAGCACCTATTAAAGGCTGACAGGCTCCTTGCTACACAGTAATAATAGCTAGCTAGATTTAT